>PVLC010000961.1:141633-165780 GCA_004027655.1 Graphiurus murinus | reverse complement strand
CAACTTAGTGAGACCCTGTTTCAAAATAAAGAATAAAAAATGGGGTTAGGGGTGTAGCTCAGAGGTAGAATGCCCCTGGGTTCAATCCCCAGTGCCGGAAAAAAAAAAAAAAAAGAAACTGAGACACAACATATCAGAGGAAATTTGAACTAGCAAGTAACAATACGACTTAGACAACTTCTTGAGCAATTTGTCCTTTACCAATCTAGAAGAAAGTCATTACTAGTGTAAAAATAAAAATTTACACTGGAGAATATCTGTAAAAGTGTATAATATAGATGCAAAACATTTCAAAGTGATGTACTGGCAAATGCTTTATAATGCAAACCATAAAAATTTATGTTTCAAGTCTATTATTTTAATGTATATAACTTTAAGAAAAGCAGTAACTTAAAATAATACTTACCAGGTAAAATATTTAAATAGTTTCTCTCAGTATTTTTACTCTTATCATCAGTTCCTCCGTTTTGGTTTCCAGAATCTATTCATAAGATAATGCAACATGAAAGAACATATCACTACTGTCTTCACAACAACCATGATAACAGGAAAAGTTTATTAAACACCTCTGTGTGCTGGGCATTCTGCTACGTGCTTTACAACAGTTACGTGGATGGTCTCATCTAATTCTTACAAACCCCTAGAACCAGAACCCTATGAGGTTGGTACTATTACTATCTGTGTGTGTGCGTGTGCGTGTGCGCCTGAACTCAGGGCTTTATGAATGCTAAGCACGTGCTCTACCACTGAACTATACCTTCAACCCAATCTTTATTCTATGTATAAGGAAACACAGGCACAGATAGTTGAAGTAAAACTTAACTAAAGATGCACAGATAAGAGGTTGAACCAGGTCTGGAACCCACACACTCAGATTCTGAAGTCTACAGTCTTAACAACATTAGACTTTCCAACAGTTCACTTTTCATTTGGGAGGCTCAGGGCACTAAGTTCACTACATATAAAATAACTTCATTAGATAGTTGTGGTGTGGCCATCTTTATTTTTAGAATCTGAGTCACTGTTGTTGATATAACTTGTTCAGGACTACAAATAAATGGCTAGTACCAGGAATTACTTCATACTCGGCCCATTCCTGAAACTGATTTTTTATCTAGCACTACATACAATTAATTTCAAACAGATATGTGAGACTCTGTATCAAATAGAATCTTTTTCAGATATTCAAGTTTTTTAAAGGCGAAATATTTCTTAGAAAGATAAATGTTGGTAAGTAAGAAGCATTATGATTGAACATACATTATTAAGACTGAACACTAATTACATACATATTTTAATAGAAGATATATCTGAATCTTATAAGAATTATATCAAGTCAGATGTAAAATGGTTATTAGTTCTCAAAGTAGAATCCACTTTGGAATGGCCTTTTGCACCAGAACTTCAAATGAGTAAATTGTAAATATCAAAATATAAAGTGACCTGAATGAAAGTAACTTAATATTTTTGTCTACTGGCTAATTTGATAAATTGATTTATATTATCATATATTATAAACACATATACTTTCTAAATAAAAAAGAGAGCTAGGCACAGAGAGACAGAAGGCTCTGTGTTGCTAGAATCTTTATATTATTTCTAATATATTTCTATGCAATTGATAGGCTTTGAATAAATGTTTGCTTATAGCACAGATTACAAGGACAACACATAAAGACTCTAATTTTATTTACATGGGATATGAACAAACAAAACTCCTATTAATAAGAGAGAACAGTTCATAGTCTATTTCCCTTTCCAAGTTTCAATACCTTGCTTAATAATACTAAGAAGTTGGGAATTTTTATTTTTTAAATGTATATACAAATTACAAAACAATGGGATATGTACACAATGGAATTTTACTCAGCCATAAAAAAGAATAAAATCATGTTATTTGCAGGGAAATGGATGCAACTGGAAAACATTATGTTAAGTGAGATTAGTCAGTCACAAAGAGTAAAAAAGCATATGTTCTCCCTAATATGCAGATGCTAGGGAGATGATGGGGCATAAGAGGGTCTCCAGATGAAAAAGGAGAGACCCTCGAAAGCAAAGAAGTTGACTTAACCGAAGGTGATGGACAGGGTGGGGGGGCACCCTAATGCACATGATGTACTTTCACAAATATATCAAGGTCAATCACTAAACTAAACTTGAGAAGGAGGGAGGGCGAGGGAGTGGGAGTGGGGTGGGAATTGGGGAAGGGGTTAAATGAGAAATGTGTGCATATATGCCTTTATCAGCTTGTACCTAACAAAGATGTATGATTACAATGCACCAATTATTATAAAAAATTTAAAAAAAGAAAAATGTATATAAAATTTTTGGCTTGTTTTCATGGACTATAAAAATATAAAGATGGTAATAACCACAGTAAGAAAAACAATGGCATGTCTTAGAATAAACAAGTACTCATGTATCAGGATGTAAACGTGCAGAACAAACACATAGGCATGCACAGAGAGCTGGGGAAAGTATTTTCACAATGCTCTTCTATAACACGCAGGCTCCTTTAAGGAAGTCAGCTTTTATAAACCTACTTGCTTCACTGACTCACTTAAACCACAAAGTAGTTTCTTGAACAAGAACAAAATAATACCACGACATACACTCAGTGCCCTAACCATAGGTGGTTTTAAAACTTCCTGTCATTTACTGCACACTTTCTATTGCTCGTTCTTAGAATTCTCTTCCTTTCCCACACCTGTCATGGTCTCAGTCGTCCCACTTTTAGTTACTACTAAGAATAATATTAAAACGTTTCTGATCATAAACATACCTTACAAATATTTTTAAATGACCATTACCCTAATATGTAGCTCCTAACTGAACAAATTTATGGTACTAATTTATCAAGGAAGTACTTTTTAAACCTTCATTTTTCAATTAAAAAATTAATATATAATTTGAGCTAGATTTTTTTCCCCTTTTACCTAGGTCTTCCCTTCACTGTTTTTTTTCTGTGTATAGATAGAAAGCTTCTGAAGAAAGACATTATGAACTCTTTGTTATAATTTCAAAAGCAATTTCCAGTATGGAGGCTCCTCCAAAATTAAAAATAGAACTCTCAGATGATCCAGCAACCCCACTTTTGAGTATATATTCAAAGGAAATGAAATCAGTACTCAAATATCTTCATTTAAGTATTATTCACAATAGCCAAGATAGAAAAAACAACCTAAATACCCATCAATGGATAAATGGATAAAGAAAATGTATATATATTCACACACATACATACATACACACAACTTCTTTAAAAAGAAGGCAGTTCTACCATTTGTGACAATATGGCTGGACTTAGAAGACATTCTACCAAGTAAAATAAGCCAGATGCAGAAGGACAATATAGTAGTCTCCCTTTACCTGTGGTTTCACTTTCTGTGGCTTCAGTTATCCCTGGTCAACTGTGGTCCAAAAATATTAAATGGAAAATTCCAATTTATAAGTTTAGAACTGCACGCCATTCTGAGCAGCATGATGAAATCTCATGCCATCTTGTGCTGTCGCACTCAGGACACGAGCCATCTCTTCATCCTATCTGTGCATACTGTATATGATACCCACCCATCATAGGTCATGTAGTAGCTGTCTCAGTTAGCAGATCGACTGTCATAATAACATAGTGATGTGTTCAAATAATCCCTTTTTTACTTAATGCCAGCCCCAAAGTATAAGAGTAGTGATGCTGGCGATTTGGATATCCTCCTACCCCTAAAAAAAAAGCCATAAAGTGCTACCTTTAAGTGAAAAGGTGAAAGGCTATCATAGGTATGTATGAATAGAAAAAAATATAGTGTATGTAGGGTTCAGCACAATCTATGGTTTTAAGTATCCACTGGCGGTCTTCAACTATATCCCTGGTGATGGGGGAACTACTGTACAGTATAATCTCACTTATATGTGGCATCTAAAACAGCTGAACTCACATAGAGTAGAAATGATAGCTCATATGCAGGGGGAAGGGGGATTGGGGTGATGTTGGTCAAGAAGCACAAAGCTTCACTTATGCAGATGAATAAGTCCTAGAGACCTAATGCACAACAATGTGGTGACAAACAAATTTGAGAAGAGGACAGATCTTAAGTGTTCTTACCACAAAACATATTGGCAGCCATCTGAGGTAATGGATATTTGATTAAAGTGATTATTTTATACTATATATGTACATAAAATCATTAAATTTTATACCTTAAATACATACTATCTTTAATTATCAATAAATATCTCAATAAATTTGTATAAATTTCTAGTAAATTTTCAAAATAGTTTGAAAGTGCTATACTGTGGATAAATATAGAAATATCAGTAATTGGAGGCACTGTGATTTTTTAAAAGAACAGTCAAAAACAAATCAAGTAGCTAGCTGACTTTATGATACTTAAGTCAAGATGGAACATACAAAAGTGATGTATTTTGTGCTTCCTTTACCATCATGTTTTCAATGCTCTCTGTAGTAATAATTATGTGCATTTTAGAGATGTAGTACTTGGATCAAAAGATAGACTTTCCACTAAGTGCATATTTCAAGTATAACTATACTACTAAAATTTAAAAATGCTTTAACTAAGAATCTGAAAATCATCTAAAAAAGAAAACTGAGAACAGATTTCAAGCTTTTGAAAATCTTCAATTTTGTTCTTGATTTTCTTTTTCCAGCTTCCACCAATATCATTTTTCTGCAGGGTTCTAATGATCACCCATGTACTATTAGAATAAGTAGGGAGAGAGAATACTGAAAATGAGAGTTTTAAAGATTTGAGTTTTACTGACCATGTGCTTCTTTCAACTTGCTTCTGCGTTGGGTTCTAGCATAAAGTGCCACCTGCTGGACAACTTCCAGTTGCTCTTCAATTCGGGGAAAATGGAAGTCGGTGCATTCTTGGCAAACTGTGGCAAAATCTAAGGGGCCCAAAACATTGACAAACTTCTAGATCTGAACTATCAGATATTTAGTGTTTACTTATAGAAAACTAGATCTAAGAGGAACAGAAAATAAAACTTCGAAGCATGCCTTCTTGATTTTCAATATTAATACTTTAAGTTGGGGTATGGTAATTTTGTTTTGATCAGAAACTTAACCTCTCAATCACTCAAAAGAGTAAACAATTAGTAGAAAAGAAAATTTTAATATACTTTGAAGTCTTCTGTAAATAAGAGATATATCAATAATAATTTACTCCTAAAAGTGCTATAAAAGAAGTACTATAAAAGATTCTTACATTTATGATGGGTAAAAATTTTATACAAGCTTATTCCAAAAAACAGCTATATGTTTCAATATATTTAATGTACTCAAAAATTTAGATAATCATAAAAGTGAGGTATACTAAGAGGAAAGGAAGGGTTTCACATTTAAGATGTAGATTATTTAAAGAGAGATGGACTAAAATTCACTAGGTCAGGATCTGCTTCTAAATTGAAAAACACATTTATATCTTGATTATTCTTTCTTTTTCACTCTGAAATAAGAATCCTATAATAATATTATATACAACAGAATTTTAGGAAAAGTTAAATGCTTGAAGCATTTTACCAATGCTACAGTATAAAACAAGTCCAAAATAACTATGGCTAGGTATGTTTATTATTTGGTCTACTTGAATGTTGGGGTGACTAAAAAAAAAGGTACAATTTTTCCATAATGTCTTTTGTTATAAGAATGATATTACAAGGAGGAATTTAATGAAATAAACACATACACTATCAACTTACCTCTCTTAATACCACTATATGAATTAATTCGATTATCTACTAGTAAAACCAGGCCACAGAGAGATGTAGAATAAAGTGATAATGCTGTTTGGAGCCGATGGAGTTTCACACCACTTCGATGATTTCTTTTATGCTTACAGAAGTCCAGCATATCTGCTCTCAACAATCTCAAATTATGCATGGTCTTCAACTGGGCTCCTGGGGGTAGGAAAGAGTCCCAGAAAGATACTTAAGCAACTAAAAAATCTAGAATAACAGGATGCAAATCTCTATGGCAAGAATCCAGGTAAGTCTGTGCCACAAATAATAATTTTAAATGAGCCTTCCTTGCAACTTCCCACTTTAATAATTTACATGCTAGGGATTTTACAACTTAATCTTTCTAGCTATAAAAATAATATATAAGCTAAAACAGAAAACTTACTGCCAACAAACTATAGGCTTTCTTGGAACAAAGTATAATTGGAATTGAAAATAACATAAATAAGCTAGGCATGGTGACACACGGCTGTAATCCCAGTATTTGGGAGGCTGAGACAGAAGGATCACAGGTTCAAGGATAGCCTCAACAACTTAATGACACCCTGTTTCAAAAAAAAAAAAATTTAAATGCACTGGAGGTGTAGCTCAGAGGTTGAATATCCCTGGATTTAATTCCCAGCAGCAACAAACAAACAAACATAACAAAAAAATCCCATAAGTAACACTTTACATGCTAAAGATTTGTCTCTTACAGTATAAAAAAAGGTTCTGAAGTTACAACACAGTATAACTGCAAAAAATTAATATACTTACCTAAGTGAATGGTAAAACTTTCTTCTAATTTTCTCTGTTCCTCATAAATTCTTCCAACTGCTTCCACAGATTCTCTGAACTGACTTGGCTGAACTTTAATTTCCTCACTGAAATTAGTAAAATTGATATGCCTTCTCTGTATATTTGTTAAAAATTTTTCTTAGAGGAAAGCAAACATTATAATGTGAGAGAACCAACAGCCTAAAATACTGTTTAATTGATTACTAAACTCATCTTTAATTTATGATCACAAGTGAGACCATAAATACCAACAGGTTCTAAAATTTCCACTTGTTCATTCCTTCACAGTAAGTATTGAAGATTATTCTTTTTATCCATTATAATATCAATCAACAAATTACTTTAAATTTTTCTTAGTGGTCTCAGAGAGTCATTAAATGAAATTATTAGCTTATTACTTTAAGATCACATCATGCTTATTTTAAAATATAGGATATAGGTTATATCAAAGCTAGCTTGAGGCAAAATTAGAAAACCCGTGAAGTGATAAGCAATGAAAATTAAAAGGTAGATAAAATAAGTAATAAAAAAGATGAAGTTCTTTTTAATGTGTGTATATTCTCACTTTTTTTTTTTTTTTTTACCACTTCTTGTTTTTGTATTTTATTTTATTTATTTTTATTTTTTGTGGTGCCAGGGATTGGACCCAGGGGCATTCTACTTCTGGGCTATGCCCCCAGCCCTATTTTATTATTTTTATTTGGAAACAGGGTCTCAATAAGTTGCTGAGTCTAGCTTTGAATCTTCAATCCTCCTGTCTCAGCCTCCAAGTACTAGGATTATAGGCGTGTTGCACCATGAATGGCTTCCTGTTTTTATTTAACCTCCAACATTCTCTTCCCACAAAACAACCTCTGTCTTTGCTCTGCTGTGCTTTTTTTTTTTTTTTTTAAATCTCTTTAAAAGGTTCCCAAAAAGAAACTACAATTGTACAACTATTCTATTTAAATTTCATGGATAAAAGTCTACACATGTCATCAACTCTACTGACTAACATTCGGTGTTAATCCAAACAGCCTCATTAATGTCACTGAGAAATAAACTAAAATTTTAATATCTTCTTAAAGGCCAAGTATGGATTAGCGTGTCATTTTAGAATACTTTGGAGCCACAGGCTCATGTACTTGCAAACTCTTTCCCATTGTCCTCCACCAAGTGCTTCTAAGACAAGACTGGGGGAAGGAGACAAGCAAGCCCTCTTAGAGACACAGGTAGAAATGAGGAGAATGCCTGTATCCAAGGCTCAAATATGTGTAGTCTCCACAAGAATGGAGTTGGAACTGAACAGGTGAACAAAGTGAGATGCTCTGAATAGCACCAAATAACCGTGGAACTGGTGGGAGAAGCAGCCTCGCTTCTCCCAGTGTGATCAAACTATGTAAAACTCCTTTTCCCTTTTTCCATCATTTGTGTATTTCTCCTGCTGGCAGGTGGAGGATCCACTGTTTTAAACCAATCAGGCACCACTCCTCTAGTCCTCAATAATTCACATACAGTTTCTACACAAAAGGTGTTAAAAGAAGCATAAAAATATCTTGACTTTCCACTGGTACCATAAAAATAAATGCAAGATAACAAGGTTCAATTTTACAGTAAATATAAGCTAACAATGGGTTTTTATATGAATAAGAATAATAAATGGTTAATACCTGAGAGAGCTGTTGTTGGGGTTTTTTAGGTCTTGGTGAAGTTTTATCACCCATTCCTGATACTCTTGCTTTTGGATGGCTGTTGATTGTTTCAATTCATTCGACCACTTATTTTCTAAATCCTAAAAGAGACAATGTGCTAAGTCATTAATTTTTTTAACAAAAAATAAACAAGTAAAAGAAAATGCAACTACATTTTTAAAAGCCACTGTGTGTCACTTACCTGCTGGGATTCAAAATGCTGAGCAGCCAGTGAATTTACATCTTGATCTGTCAGCGACTTTCCCAATTCCTGCATCACCTTTTCCATTTCAATACCCTGTCTAAAACATAAGTTAGCAAATTAGATATATGCTTCAAACTTTCAAAATATAGGACCACATCTGATTCATTGAACAACTTCTAAAAGTGGAAGCAAAACTTATGTTTTATAGGAATATGACCAGGAATGAGAACTATAATACCTGGAAAGTACTCTGAATCCTTGGAAATGGAGATGTGCAAACAGTGCTGATACTGTCATATCGACATCATTTCTACAACTAATTTTTAATCAAAACTTAATGCATAAGCAAAAGTCAAAACCCAAGTGACCTTTCAACTACCCTAGCTAATGTTTCATTTGAAAATTCCTCAAAGAAAATACTCTGCAATTCCAGCTTAAATAGATGTTCTATTTATTTATATATAAACTGAAGTGATGCCAACCTCTGAAAGTTCATCTATATTATATCTAGAAACTGCCAAGTTGGTCCTAAGATTCAAATTGTTAAGTCACAAAATTATCTTTAAATGTAACATACAATCTGAAGATAAATTGTAGTCTAAGTTCATTTATCAAAAAATAAGAATTCAGAAACTAATACTGTTTTTCTCTAAGGGAAAAACTAATTAATGATGTTAGAAGCAAAGATAGCTGTTATTTATGGTGGAATAAGAGTAGTGACCAAAGAGCACAAGGGAGGCTTCTGCAGTGCCAGAGATACCCTATTTATGGATCTGGGTGATAGTTAAATGGATATGCTTTCTTTGTGAAAATTTATTGAGCTATACACTCATGGTTTGTTGCCTTCTCTATATTTTAATAAATATGTTCATCAAGATATTTCAAATTAAAATTATCTTCTAATTCAGATGCATGCAGAAAGTTTTTTCTGAAACATGCTTCAAATAAAATAAGAATACAACATACATATAAACTAAGAGTTTCTATCATTCTAGTAAATTTAAGTAAGTTGCTCTTAAAAGTGAATTTATACTTACTTATAACAACACATTAGAATACTTATCTATGTGACAAACTCATTTATATAAGTTATATAAGCATATACTTACACATTTCTCATATGCCTTCTGATACTAAATATTCAATATAATTTAATCTCTACTTAGTTCTAATGCAGGTGACCCTATTTACTTTTTAATAATTAATATAGATCAGATGAAGATTATGCGTAGAAGTAAGATTTTTATTTAGAAACGAATAACTGTTAAACATTTATAAATATAGATATAAATGTATATTCATATTTTATGTACGTGTGTTCCCTCTAGTGGATTAAATGTATCATTGCTATTTTATTAAGTTAAAAGAAATAATAAAATAATAATAAAATAGCAATGATTAAAAAAAAAAGCAAATTTGTTACAAGGGCAAAAAATTAAAAAAAGATAAATAATTCAACAAATGTGAATTATTTGCCCAAATGTGGCACAAAATGTGCCCAAAATGCAAGTAGCTAATAGTATAATAATATATATTTTCTATGATTAAGATCAAAGTAAATTTTATTATATTTCAGGTGAAATACTAGATATCGGTGGGCTCAGTCTATCAGATGTAACAACTCTGCAATCTACAGTCAGAGAAAAAAAGCATTATAACTGTACTGCGAGCATGCTGAGAAACTGTCATTTAAAGATGTAATATGGCATTAAAATGAAAGGAGAAATAAGAAAATGTGTCACTTCTGTTCAATGAACTGGATAAATGACTTAAGCACCAAAATTCTGGGTGAACCTCCAGAGACACTAGTTAATTTTAACTTATCTTGTCAGACTATTCACCTTTACAATAAACACTTCCTTACTAGAGGAACACAGCTTATTTTTCTTTCTAAGCCAAGAGTTTGGACATATGTAAAACAAACTAAAAACTTTTTAAAATAGATGCATTCAAATATTATTTATATGTTTAGAAAGAAAAATAAAAGGCCCATCAAGAAATGTGGCTAAAGGATATGTCAAACAATAAGATAAAACAAACTCCTACTAAAAACCTATTCCATTGTAAAAAAAAAAAAAAAAAAAGTATAAAGTTACAGTAAAGGCAAGTAATTAGTGAGTTAATTCAGCTCCCCAAAAGGTGAAGAGTCACGTGGAACAGGAATCTTCTTCTGACTTAGAAAAAAACCCAAAAATAGTGCCCAGTAGTCTGCATTCTGGGAGGTGTAGTGTGTAGGCAGCAAAGTATGCTGTAATGCAGGGTGGTCGGTCACCAGCTGAATGAAAGCACATGTAATGGAAATATAGGTAGCCAAGCCAATACAGTCATCTCTTGGGACCCAAGAGGGATTGGCTCCAGATACCAAAATGCTCAGGTCCCTTAGAGAAAATGATGTAATATTTGCATATAACCTATGCATACCCTCCAATATACTTTCAATCCTCTCTAGATTATGTATAATACCTAACACAATTTAAATACTATGTAAATATTTATTATATGGTATTGTTTAGGGAATCACAATAAGATACAAAAGTCTGTACATGTTCAGGTCCAATTGTTTTCTGAGTATTTTTGATCCACAGTCGGTTGAATCCACAGATACAGAGGACCAACCCTACTCAAATTGGTGGAATGAGTGTAGTCCCAGAAAACCTGAGATCTAAGGACCAATTTGGAATGAACCGAAGGCTATATAATTTGAAGGCCTTAGCAGGAAAAAGCAAACAAATGAAATTAAACAAAATATAATTTAAAAAAATCTAGTTCTATATTTTGTTCTTCTTTTAAGAAGACATTCAAGCTGGGTATGGTGGTGTACCCTTGTAATCCCAGTACTTGGGAGGCTGAGACTGGAGGATCCAGGTTCCCGGTCAGCCTCAGATACTTAGTGAGGCTCTCCGCAACTTAGTGTTTCAAATTAAAGAATAAAAAAAATAGGACTCGGGGGTATAGCTCGGAGGTAGAATGCCCCCGAGTTCAATCTAGAAGACATTCATAATTTTATTGACTACAGAATAAAAAACTAAAAAACAATATATTTGTCTTTCTCAGAGACATAGCTTCAACTATTTACCTGGTGCTAACTATTCATACTACAGATATCCCACCTAGAAAGTTAGAAATTGCCTCAACTGGCTAGTCAAGAAACCCAAACCTACAGTTACAAATGTCTCAAAAAAAAGTGCTTCTCAACAAAGAGGCCATTCTATTAGTTTATGAAAATAAATGGTCCAAAGAAGTAGAGTTGTTATGAAAATTTGCAAATCTATGTGAGATAATTAAAATGCCAATCTGGTACTCAGAAGAGAGTATCCATCAAGATTAATGATTAAATCCATATGTCTATGATATTTTTGTATTTCAAATTTTCTTAATTATGAAAATTGTCAAAATAAAAGATTATCCTCATCTTTCTTATCTTAAAGTTTTCTTATGGGAAACTAATGAGAAACAGAAACAAACCCAAAGTCTCAAATAAATGTTTTTAAGGTAATAAATGTTATTAGAATCTGCTCAATTAAAATAAATTATCTAGAAGAGGTGTGTCCTGAATTCATACAACTCATAGAATTTTGAGGAAGCAGGCTGGAAAGCTATGCTTTAAAATAATATTAGCAGCTTTATACTCCCTTTAAAAAATAATAATTAAAAAATAATGTTTATATATTGTATTAAGTGATCTATATGGAATGAGTTTGAATCTGATTAAAATTTCTTGAAATAACACTAGTGTTTTTTTCTTCCTATAAACTTACGAAATGAACTCAAAGAGACCATGGGGCTGGGGATGTGGCTCAGTGGTAGAGTGCTTGCTTAGCATGCAGGAGGCCCTGAGTTCAATCCCAAGTATTGTAAACAAAAATAAAAACAAAAAAAAATCAAAACAAAAACACGCAATCAGCCAGGCGTGTGGCACACACCTGTATTCCCAATACTTGAAAGGCTGAGAGAGAAGCATCGCAGGTTCGAGGACAGCCTCAGCCATGTAGTGAGACTCTTAGCAATCTAGTGAAATCCTGTCTCAAAACAAAAAATAAAAAAGAGCTGGGGGTGGCTCAGAGGTAGAATGCCCCTGAGTCCAATCCCCAATATCACACACACACACAAAGAGACCATGGACTTAAGAGTGCAGCAATAAAGAGGAAGTTCTGACTAGGGAGACAGCAAGTTACAGTGGTTAAAAGCTTTGAAGTTAGATTGCTTGATTTAAAATTCCAATTTGTCCTTGGACACATTACTTGTTCATTTGAGTCAAAGTTTTCTCATCTGTAAAATGAGAATAATAATAGTAGCAGTGTGGTGAAGATCAAAGGAAACAGGTCAATCAAAGCATTTTGCACAGTGCCTGGGGCACAGTAATCCTTCAACAGAGATGAACTATTCCTATGGTAGAAATAAGAAAATGCATAATTTGTTTAGGTAAATCACTTGAGAGATTCTGTAAATATACAAGGACACTTCCAGTTGAAATTACATTTTAAAATATACAAGAAAATTAATTTCTAATATAAAGAGTTTATATTTTATCTTTTAATTTTATAAAAGTAAAAACAAGTTGTTCTGCAGGCCATCATATTTGACAATGTAACATGCAGGAAATGTGAAATACCTCTCTCTTAATTTTTTCAGCTCCACATCTCTTTCACCAATCAGTTCTGAAATACTAACGAAGTAATTATGTTCCAGATTTAGGAGCGTTTCAGAGGCAGGAGAATGGATTAGATCGTGGTATACATCTGCAAAATCTTCATCCCAGCTGGGCTCTTCAGGCCTTGCATGTTCTAATGTGCTCTACAAGAAGACACAAAGGTATCCCTCAATCATGACATGGTATTTTTATTAACACACTACTAGAAAAGTATGCATATCATTCCATCTTTTAATGTGAGACAAAGACAGAAAGACCCTCTATTTAGACACGTGTATAGATATATAGGATTGTCTGAGTACAGAAAAGAATCTGGAGAGATATAAACTAAATGGTTGTTATGAGTTACTTAGGATCGAGGATCAGGTTCTAATGTGGAGAAGGGATAAAGGTGTCCACAATAAAAATTAAAAGTATGTGATGATCCCATTTCTGGAAATCACACACACACACACACACACACACACACACACACACACACACAAGAATAATCAACAAGAGGCTAATTGTAGCTATTTCAGGACAATGGGATTTCTGATGATCTTTGCTTTCTTAATATTTTAATGTATTTAAAGATACAATAATTTGTATGTATTAATTATATAAACAGAAAAAATTTACTGTAACCTTAGAAAATGAAGTTATCTATACAGTCAGCTGTGTCGAGATGCATTAACCTTCAATACCCAATTCATGTATATCTATATCAAAATAAACATGTACTTTTCGTATTTTAATCTTTTCATTAATGTTCTTTTGGAAAATAGTACTATACTTTCTTTTTGAAATATAAGCATGCTTTTACAAATTTATAACAATGAATCCTACTATTATTTATACCCATAATGCACTATTAAAAGAGGGAAAAAAAGCAAAAAGCAGGACCTGATAACACACACAAAATAAAATATAAGCATGCTTTAAAGTATGTTAATATGGAAGCTACCAAAATGATAAAAGAACTGAGTAAACACTAATAAACAAACAAACAAACAAAGCAGAAATGGAGAGAGGCCACACTGGGAAACCCCGAACACACACAGACATACCCAGGGAGGCACAGAAGCCCATCCCAAGGGCCGCCACCTCAACACACCAGACAGACACAGTGTGGAAACTGATAGGCTGAGAAGCCCCTTGTCTAAGATCACACAATTTAATAGCAAAGTAGAAATAAAACAAAGATTTTCATTTTTTTTCTATTATTGATCTTTGCAAACAAGTATCTATAAAAATACCTAAATTCTTCCCTTTTCTTATCAATGAAGACATTAAAAAAATGGAATGTCAAGTGACTTAGATTAATAACTTACCTCAAAACAAATTTAAAAAATCACAGAAACAGGCATCTTGAAGTCAGCCAATCAACAGGCCAACTTTGCCCTGCCTCAAATCCTGCCATCAACCTGGGCTGCTTGGATGTCTTTGGGGACAACCAACCCAACCATGCCTTCTTATTTCCCTGAACTCCATCTCTAATGATTTCTCCACTCTACCTCAGCCACCTTTCAGTAACTGCTATAGTTTAGATCTTAAACGTCCCCCAAAACCTGTGATAAAGGTTTGGCCCAAGGTGGCACTTTGGGGGAGGTGGTGGAACCTTTAAATCATCTGGGAGAGCCCTTAAAGGGGAATGTGGAGCCCTTGTCTCTTCCTCCTCCTTTTCTCTTTTGTTTCTCGGCCAGAAGGTGAGTAGTCTTCCTCTGTTACATGCTTCCACCATGATGTGCTGCCTAGTTGCAGGCACAAAGCCATGGGACCAACCAATCAGGAACTGGAACCTCTAAAACTGTGAGCCCAAAGAAACCTTTTGTCCTGATAATCTCGGGAATTTGTTATAGCAATGGAAAGCTGACTAGTACAGTATCCTCATCAGGAATAGCTTTAAAATTCAAATATTCTAGTCTCTATCAGTTCCAACCAAGATTTTTCATTCAATCACTCCCAAATAACTGGTTATTTAACCTCATCAGGACCTCTACTTCATAAACTCTCCTACTTCCTCCTTTTTATCAGCCATCAGCCGCTACCTAGCTTCATTTCCTCCTATATGTAGCTTAAATTCTGTGGCCCAATGTTTAACCATTGTCTTGCCAACATTCTCTCACTTACCCAAAATCTAATATTCTAACAAAATCCTAATCTTTCCTATGCCCGTGGTTGATCTTAGAAAGCTAGAGCAGAAAAATCAAGCTCCAGAATTCACAGGGGCAAACTTGTGAGACGCTGACCTTGGCCTCCAGTGATGCCTGGCAACCCCAACATTTCCCACCGAATTCTGTCTTCAAATGTGCAACTCTCTCATTACCCGCTACCTCACCTAAACAAATGACTTGTCTTTCCTATTTCTCAGGTAAAATTGAAGCAATCAGAAGAGAGCACCCTCAACTTCCTGCTATAAAACTAATAAAATTTTCTGAATTTATATCTAGTTTTTCCTGTTTCCCTACTGCTATAATGGAAGAAGTATCTCTCTTCCTAGTTAAAGTTAATTTTCCACTTGAGTTCTAAATTCTATCCCATCTAGACTTCAACTCTACCAGCTTAAAAGCAAACCACAAACAACAAACCTCTACCCCTCTGTCACCAATTAGCCAGTGCCTCATGCTGCTCCTCTGTCTAGGCAAACTTCTGGAGCTATCCATCCTTCTTCTTCCTACTTCCACATTTCCACACATCCTGAAGGTCACTGACATCTCGCTTCTCTTCCACTAACCCATTAAAGTTGAGCTTGCCACAGATGAGATTACTTGAGAAACCTAAGGGATAGCTCTGAGTCTTTTCTTTGCATCTTATAATCAATGGGATTTTGGCATTCTATCATAGTTTAATTGATGGTGGTGTCCTTTCTTAGTAAATAAAATGATGATGTGTTTGGCATCTTGGACCTTATGAAACAAGGTATATCATTTAAATGGAAGATGATGATATTATATAGCTACATAACAACAATGAAGATAAGCGAAAGGATGGAAGTACACCAAAGTTCAAAAAGAACTACTACTGGTTTAGGGTTGCCAGATAAAATCCAAGACATCAGCTAGGCGTGGTGGCACACGCTTGTAATCCCAGCATTTGGGAGGCTGAGACTGGAGAATCCGGGTTCGTGGCCAGTCTCAGCTACCTAGTGAGGCCCTCCGCAACTTAGTGAGACCCTGTTTCAAAATAAAGAATAAAAAATAGGGCTGGGGTGTAGCTCGGAGGTAGAATGCCCCTGAGTTCAATCCCCAGTATTGCAAATAAATAAATAAATAAATAAATAAATAATAAATAAATAAATAAAAATAATAAATAAAATCCAAAACATCTAGCTCAATGAGAATTTCCGATAAAGAGAAAGTAATTTGGGAGGAAAATATGCTCCACATAATTATGCTAAAATTTATTCATTTATTTGAAATTCTAACTTCACTAAGTTCCTTGTATTTCTCATTTCTAAATCTGGTGACCCCAGGCTGGCTGGAATACCTAACTTTACAAAGGTAGTCCATAAAACATATTTTGGCTTAATGCTCACCTTGACATAGGAAAAAAGTACAGAAGTAGCAACATATATTGAATATTATTGGTATGTAGAGAAAAGAACTCTATGAACTGTTTCAGTATTTACCTTTGCAATTTAAAAAGCCTCATGAAGTTCAGAATATCCTTGAAATATACAATCTGACCTATTTCCTTACCTCAGCATAAGCTTTGGCCCATGCACTTGCCAGCTGATGTAAATCCACTTCCCCTGACTTCACAGCTTCCAAGGATGCCTCAGCATCTCTATCATAATCTCTGAGGGATTCCTCCTCTATAAACTGGCTCAGAGCTTCTTTTAAATCTGTTAGAGGGACGATTAATGCCATCATCAACAAAATCCAGACACAATACGGGAACATTTTACTTGGCTAAGCATTCCAACATGAAGCTTTATTTTATCAAGCTAATATCCTTAATAGAATCTTCAATTAAAATCAGTTTATGGGATAATTTAACTCAGTTCCCACACCAATTATTTTTCTTTATTACAGGTTATGGCATGAAGAAAGGTCAAAATTCTTACTCTAAGTATAACTTAGACACTAAGTAATGTTAATTTCTTAAGCCTCTTCAGTTTGAAGCTGAATAGGTGTATGCATATAAAGAAAAATGTATAGATTTTGAGAGCCTGAAGGTTACCACATGTAAGTGAACACGTTTCTGATATAACTTTAATGGGTGCATGATTACATCTGTAATTGGTTAAACTGGGTTAATTTAGATAATCTGCAGTTTCAATTTTAGAGACATTATTTAGAGTCTGACAAAAGGGAGAGCGCATCTGGCCTTGGCTCTCACTATGTTTGTGACTTTAAACCAGTGGCCCACAGTCTTGAGTGTGCATCAGAATCCCCCGGAGGCCTTGAAGAGGCCTGCTTCAGTGCTACCCCCAGAGTTTCTTATTCACACGAGCAGAGTGAGTCTTAAAAACTTATTCTCCTCTCCTTTCTTCCCTCCTTCCTTGGACTGAACCCAGGGGCATCCTACCACTGAGCTACATCCTCAGCCCTTTTTTATTTTTAAATTTTGAGACAGAATTCCATTAAGTTGTTCAGGCTAGCCTCAAATGTGAAATCCTCCTATCTCAGGCTCCCAAGTACTGAGACTGCAAGCATGTATCACCACCTACAAGAACCAACCAACCTACCTTCCTTCCTTCCTTCCTTCTTTCCTTCCTTCCCTTCCCTTCCCTTTCTTTTCAGTACTGGGGATTGAAGTCTGGGCATTCTACCTCTGAGCTACACCCCCAGCCCTATTCTATTTTATTTTTATTTTTAAACAGGGCCTCACTAAGTTGCTGAGGCTGGCGGCAAACCTGTGATACTCCTGTCTCAGCCTCCCAAGTACTGGAATTACAAGCATGCGCCACCACTCCTGGCTAAGAATTTACATTTCTAACAAGTTCCCAGGTGATGCTATTGCTGCTGATTAGGTATCACATTTTGAAAACTACTGATTTAGGTAAATAATTAACCTTTTATGTCAAACTTCCTTATTTATATGATGTGATTGTACTACAAGAATTTTAAGTTCCCTTATAATGCTAGCATTCTATGATCCAAAATATTCTCAATTTGAAATTTTTTCCTAGTATATGGGATAGAACATACACTGTGTGAGTGAGAGAAAGAGAGAGAGTGTGTGTGTGTGTGTGTGTGTGTGTGTGTGTGTGTGTGTGGTACTGAGTATTGAACTCAAGAGTGATCTACCACTGAGCTATACTCTCAGCACTTTTTTTTTTTTTTTTTTTAATTTTGAGACAGGCTCTTGCTAAGTTGCTAAGGCTGGTCTACAACTTACCATCCTCTTGTCTCAGCCTCCTAGGTACTGGGATTACAGGCATGTACTACCATGCCCAGCAGAAACATAGACCTTTTAAAATAGCTTAGTATAGATCAATTTATAAAACTAATTTATGTAAGTTAATATTATTCAAAGATTAGTACTCCTCTGTTCCATAGCATCTCAGGAAATGATGACCACATCACTAAAAGGTCAACCAATTTACCAATGAAACTCTATAATTATAATACCATAATTAGTGATAGCTGAAATGACTTATGAATCTATCTAATTAAATTCAAAGGTTAAGAGATCTTGTCCAGACCTTGTCGATAATTTTTCACTATGTGATTTAATTTTTGTATTAAATTGCTTTATAAACAACTACAAGGGTTATAGGTAGAAACAATCAATAAAACAAAGGTCTGGGGAATCTTTTCTATTCTTAGAAGCAGTCAACTCACATTTTATGTTTCCGTTGCTTCTTAGGTTTATACTTTCTTTTTTTTTTTTTTTTTTTTTTTTTTTTTTTTTTTTTTTTTTTTTTTTTTTTTTTTTTTTTTTTTTGCGGTACTGGGGATTGAACTTAGGGGCATTCTACCTCCGAGCTATACCCCCAGACCTATTTTTTATTCTTTATTTTGAAACCGGGTCTCACTAAGTTGAGGAATGCCTCACTAGGTAGCTGAGGCTGGCCTTCGTGCACCACCACACCCGGCTCAAGGTTTATACTTTCTAATGTAAATTTTTTTATGAGAGAGATTATAGGAAAATAATAAAGTGGAATTACTTTTTTTTAAAAAAGCAGTCCTTAAGCCGGATGTGATGGCGCATGCTTGTAATCCCAGCATTTGAGAGGCTGAGACTGGAGGATCCGGGTTCTCGACCAGCCTCAGCTGCTTAGTGAGACCCTCCGCAACTTAGTGAGACCCTGTTTCAAAATAAAGAATAAAAAATAGGTCTGAGGCTGTAGCTCAGAGGTAGAATGCCCCCAGGTTCCATCCCCAGTACTAAAAAAAAAAAAAAAAAAAAAAAAAAAAAAAAAAAAAAAAAAAAAAGCAGTCCTTGCAAGGCAAGGCATGGTGGCACATGCCTGTAACCTCAGTACTTGGGAGGCTGAGATTGGAGGATTGCAGATTCAAGGATAGCCTCAGCAACATAGAGAGACTCTCAACAAACTTGTGACACCCTGTTTCAAAACAAAACAAAAAAAGGGGCTGGAGGTGTAACTCAGAAGTGGAATGCCCCTGGGTTCAATCCCCAGTACACAAAAACCAAAACAAAACAAAATCAGTCCTTACCATTCTCTATAAAGCATGGTAAACTGTGCAGCAGCATGAGACGTCCATGCAAGTGACTGGCATTCTCTTCAACGGGAAATTGGAGGGGCACTCTTAGTTCTAAACACTCACTTCCTACTTTGAATTTATATACAAATTCCCTTTCTTTGTTGCAGAATCTTTCTCGGCTTTTCTTCATATTTTGAGGCGATTTCTGTAGAACAACAACAAAAATTAGTATGACATAAAACCATGATACTTCATTCTGCTGTACTACTTCTGAAAAACACTCCACCACTCAAGAGATTTTCTGTGTGACTCTGAGTCAATTGTTCCAGATTTCTCAAAGTATTTATCTCTGCACTTTTTTCTTCATCATTAAAATACAATGCTTTTTTTAAAAAATGAAAATGCTATTTTTAAACTTTACTTAGGAAAAACGTTACGCTCACAAAATATTTTGTATTCTTACACAGGGTTCTCAATAGTAGAGAAGGAACAGGAGAGATGAGCAATGAGGATTCTTAAGAAGAGATGCACAGGTGGGTAGATACAAAGCTTGTGAAAGAGTTGGTGAAAAAAAGCAAGATCAGGGTCCAAGTAGTGATCCTGGAGACCTCAGAGGCTGTGGTCATGAGATCTGAAGGGAAAGGGGCTATGGAAGTGTCAGAAAGATCTCCATGTAGGCCAATAATATATACAGAAAATAGAAAGTACAAGGTGCCCACCACAAGGAAAACTGAACAGAATTCAGGAAGAAGCAACTTTAAAGGGAGTAAGAATCAATGCCAATTAAAAATTGATTTATTAATCCCAGTACTTGGGAGCTGAGATAGGAGGACTGCAGGTTCAAGGCCAGCTTCAGCAAGTAGTGAGACTCTCTAGCAAGATACAGGTTCAAAATAAAAATAAATTAGGGTTGGAGGTATAGCTCGGAGGTACATCCTCAGAGTTCAAACCCCAGCACAACAAAAATGATTTATTTAAATTTACTTATTAGTCCCCAACTGGACTCCCAGTTACTAGCTTCCCCCCATCAAATCAGTTCTCAGACCATTTTCTACACTAAAGTCATAGTAATTTTCCTTTAAAAAGGGAATATGCTTATCTGATCGTGTTGCTCATTTGATTAAAACTTTTCCATGACAGTCCATGGAAACTTTTCCCTCAGGATAATATTTAAACTCTTTAGCCCAGTTTACATCTCCAGACTCTTCTCTGAGTTGCACCTATATTCCTTCTCATCAACAAACATTAGAATTTTTAGTTTCCAGCCATACTGAACTTCTGTCAATACTAAACTTCTCTTTCTACTTGCCTTCTCCTTCCCTTGGGGGTACTCTTACTGGCCGTAGTTTTTTGGGACAACAACTACTCATTTTTCAGGTCTCAGTTTAGATAGCCTCCAGGAAGCATGTACCAATTCCCTAAAACTATACTGGATCCCCACTACAGGTTCTCATACTGTTAGCCTGTACTTATATGAATCATGGCACATATGATCCTCTATTTACTACTCTTACTAGAACAGCTTACTTAAAGTAGGAGGAGTTCTGTCTTGTTATATTCAATGTACCAAATAGGAATCTGAGAATAGAATGACAAAAGCTAACAAATAGTTGTTGAATTGCATGGTGCTTTATTTTATAGTGCCCATTGGCAAAAGAAAAATGATAACAATTATTCATATTATGCTTTAAAAAGAGGTCAGCTGGATGAAAGTAGAAGAGTAAATACCAGGGACTCGGAAGGGTGTGGGGAGTGGGTGGCAGAAAAGGTGGCTGGATATGATCAACTTGTGCTGTATGTATGCATGGAAATATCACAGTGAATGCACAATATGTATTAATAAAAAGGGGTCACCTGAAATATTAACATAACTCAAAGGACTTTGGGGGGGCTTATGACTTGAATTATTCTCAAAATGTATGTAGGCTATACCCCAAAATTTTAATCTGTTTCACCCTAATGCAAAGAGATAGGGAACATATGTTTTACTCATGGAACTGGATGACTAACATTCATCAAAGGTAAATAATGAAAATTTGTACAGTTTTTAGAAAACTGGCAATAACTACCCAAAGTACAGAAAGGTCTGTTCTATAATGCAACAATTCTGTTCCTAAGTATATATCCAAACACACACACACACACACGTGTGTGTAACTATCAAAACCACAGAAAGGTGTGTTCTATGAGACAATAATTCTGCTCCTAAGTATATATCCAAACACACACACGTTTACTAAGAACACCCAGAAACTCTTCATCCTTTCTGGTCTGGATTATATTAAGTAGCTTGAACCCCAACTTGCTTCCTTACTACCACGGGATCATCCCACTCTTCCACATTTTAGGCTCTCTTATCTTAAAACTTCCCACTATTTCTTTCCAAAACTTTTTAGCATGGCATATAAAGCCCTCCATGGTCTAACCTTGCTTGCATCTCCAGCTTTATCTCTACTGTGAGTATCCTGAGGTGAAGGGCTGAATCTTATCTAAAGTTGCCCCTTATATGATGCATACAAACCTTGGGAAACTATTTGCTGAAAGAAAGTGGTGTAATGACAAGAGAAAGCACCTTTGACCCTGTCACTCAAATGGTTCAAATTCAGGCTCCGCCATTTACCTGCTGCCTGAACAACTGTTACTTGAAGATAATGGTATTTAATTCGCAGGACTGTCTGCCACAAAGATTAATCTAAAGAGAAATATGAAATATCTGATATACATACAACAATCAACAAATGAAAGCCAGCAATAACACAAACTAAGAATATGAGTACCAAAATCACAGGCTGCTTAGTACACAGGAGAAAATCAGAGATAGTTAAAAAACATTGTAGCAAGGAGTTGAAAAGTGTAAAAAATATGGGGTTATAAGGTCTAATCTAGTTCAGATTCAGTACTTTCACTAAACACAACCATCAGCTCTGATTTCAATAGGTTCAACATTTAGACTTGTATTTCAATAAATCAATACTTTAGTTCCATTTTTTAAAGCAAGGGTCTATCCTAGATCCATGCCTCAGTTTTAGTAGCGAAATCAAAAGTTCTCTGCACGTAAATGGGACGAGAGAAGGGCTGGACCGAGCTCGGCCAATACAACGGAGGCGCTGCGGCTTCCATCAGTGAGGGAAAGGGAAGGACTGTCCGGCCAAGAAGCTATAGCCGAAGGAGGAGACCAGCCCTTCACTAGGGGGCTTCAGTTTGTACGGCTTCCTTCCTCTAGTTCAGAGCTCACCTTGCCGGGTCCCAAGGCGATCCACACTGGAAGCTGTCAGGCAGCGGGGCACAGGGAACATCAGCTGACTTACTGACTTGTTTTTACAGCCAGTAGATACGTCACGGCAGATTCGCTCAAATTCTGTTCCCCTTTCCTGGCACTTTGTATAAAACCTTTCAGAACAAGTGCCCTTTTTTACAGTATATCTCAATTTGATCATCTAAAATGTTCAAGAGGTGCACTTCTGCCGCTATTATGTGTTTCAGGGACGAAGCCAAAGCCCCTTTCGTGACGAAAGTGCAGAGGGAGAGCACAAACTGGGTTCTGGCCGACCGGATGCGGAAGGGCGTGCCTTGGGAAGGCGTGAGCAAGCCCGTTCTTCTAAGAGCGCATGCGCCGTCTCAGGCTAACTGCTAATGATTGGAGGACGGGAGACAGCGGGGCGGAGAGCTGGGTGTCCGGTTTTGAGCGGGAATTGAAACCGCCACTGCTGCCAGCAAGAACTTGAGCGCTGCGAGTTTCCAGCCTCTAAGGGAAACATGGTGCGGCCTACTAGGTGAGGAGTTCATGAGATCCGGGAGGAGCGGGGAAAAGAGCAAGAGGTCACTGTGAGCAGTTTGGCACACAGGACTGAGAGGAAAGGGCGGGTAGGATAGGGCAGCGGTGGTGGGGCTGCGATGGACGGTTATGGGGAAGAAAACTCGCCAGTCTCCGGTGAGAGCCACTCGTTGCTCGGAGGTGTCTGCCCCTCTGTGCCGCTATTGCCCATTTAAATAGACTTCGTTAAATGTTGGCGCTTGAAGAACAGTGTTTTACATTTTCACCGAGCACCTGCGTATTTGTCATTTAATTTGTTCGCTGCTACTCCTTTGATAAAGAGTATGCTCTATTTTATGAATTTAAGACTCTTAGGTAGCAGGACAATGCTTAAACCTAAGTCCTTTGACCCCAGATCCACCGCTTTCCATTATCCCATTGGAAATTATTCCTCTACTTAAGCACAGTTGAGTACCATGGAAACCTACGGTAAGCCGTAAGCCGTTCATTCAGTAAAGTTATTGAACATATTTACTTCTTTTTTTTTTTTTTTTTTTTGCGGTACTGGGGATTGAACTCAGGGGCATTCTACCTCCGAGCTACACCCCCAGCCCCTTTTTATTCTTTATTTTGAAACCGAGTCTCACTGAGTTGCGGAGTGCCTCACTAGGTAGCTGAGGCTGGCCGCGAACCTGGATCCTCCGGTCTCAGCCTCCCGAATGCTGGGATTACAAGCG
>PVLC010000961.1:120333-141533 GCA_004027655.1 Graphiurus murinus | reverse complement strand
CATATTTACTTCTATACAAGGTGTTTTAGTTTACATTCTAGTAGAAAGTGAGGTTAAGGGGCGGAAAATAAATATCCCAGTGTGATACAGTGGAAGAGGGAAAGCCTTATTTTAAATGGGGTAGATAGGACGGGCCTCTCTAAGGAGTTAATTAAGCACTGAAGCATTGAATGATGAGAAGTTAGCCAGGGAAATCTGGGGTAACCCAGGTAGAGGGAATAAGATTCGAGGCCCTGAGCTTGATCATATTTGAGGGACGGGCTGAAGTTGTAGCACTAGCAAGAAGTGGGGTCAGGTAAATAGGCAGGGCCAGAGCAGGTAGGGTCCTCTAGGCCTTAGAAAGGAGTTTGGATTTTATTCATAAGTCCACTGAGAAATCAATAGAGTTTTGAGTAGGGGTGAGAAATTTAATTTTGCTTTTATTTTATTTTATTTTACAATACTGGGGATTGAACTTAGGGGCATTCTACCTCCAAGCTACACCCCTAGCCCTATTTTTTATTCTTTATTTTGAAACAGGGTCTCACTAAGTAGATGAAGCTGGCCGAGAATTTCCGATCCTCCTATCTCAGAGTCCCAACTATTGAGATTACAAGCGTGTGCCACCACACCCGGCTGTAATTTTGCTTTTAAAATAAAGGTCACTGGATGCTGGTGGAGACTGGGGGATGGTGGCCAGAATGGAAGCAGGACAATCAGTTAGGAGGCTACTATATCGTTGGGTAATGGTTTGGAGTAGGGTGTTATTAGTAGACATGGAATGATACAGATGATTTGGATATATTTTGGAGTTACTGCTAACAGAAGTGGATGTGAAAGGGGAAAAAAATCAAGGATGACTAGTATTTTTGATCTGAGCTTCAGAATTAATGGTCTTTGTATTAACTGAAACAAATAAGTCTAGGAAAAGGAACAGGCTTAGAAGGTACAGAACAATCAAGATTTCTGTTTCTAATCCATTAAATTTGAAATGGATTTTATTTACTCATGTATTTGTTTATTTTGTTGTACTGGGGATTGAACCCAGGACCATTCTACCTCAGAGCTACATCCCCAGCCCTATTTTATTTATATTTTGAAACAGTGTCTCACTAAGTTGCTGAGGCTGGCTTTGAACCTGTGGTTCTCCTGTCTCATCCTTCCAAACATTGGTATTACAGGCATGTACCACCACTCCTGGCTGAAATGGATTTTAAACATATAAGTAGTGAAGATGCAGTATCTTTGTTAGGAATACCAGTAGTTAAAGGGCAGTCTGCAGGCCTCTAGAGGGCTCTAAGACCATCTCAGGAGGTTCATGAAGTGTGTACTGTATTTACAATAATATTAACACATTATTTGCTTTTTTTTTTTAACTGTCATTTTCACTACAGTGATGGTTTGGCACAAATCAGGGCAGTAGCACTGACCTGCTCATAGTTGTTGCATTATTTACCCTCACTCATAAAGAAAAAAAAGAAAATCCCAGTTTCATGAATAATGTGTTTGATGAATCAGCCAGAATTATTATATTTATTATAGCTCAACCCTTGATTATACTTCTCTCTCTTTTCGCTCCTTTTTTTTTTTTTTTTGGTACTGGGTATTGAACTTGGAGGCATTCTACCTCTGAGCTACAACCCCAGCTCCTTTTATTTTTTTGTTTTGAAACAGGGTCACACTAAGTTGCTGAGGTTCTCACTAAGTCACTGAAGCTGGCCTCAAATCTGTGATCTTCCTGTCTCATCCTTCCAAGTACTAGGATTACTGGCATGTACCACCATGCCCAACATACTCCTTTTTTTAGTAGGCTTTTGATTTTAGTTTACTCTTTCTCAAGAATTTCTGAAGAGTTTTCCTTATTTTATTTGGTGCTCAAATTCTTTCGCTTTAAAAAGTAGAGGGTAATATGAGTATGCTTCTTAGCATTGTGTGTGTGGATATGGAAAGTACTTTATACATACTGAAGTAGGATGGTTTTCTCAAGGAAAAGCACTTGTGATATTGAGTTGTGGGCTGAACTAAGCTCTTTCTTACAGAACTCCATTTTTACTTGAAAGAACAACCAACTCATTAACTAGGTTGTTGGCCAAAGACAAAAAGTAGAAGACATTTCATATAGCAGCCAGAGAAGGGAGGAAAGAAATAACTATTTTTTTCACCTTGAATATTATTTTTTCTAATGCCTTCTAAAGTAGTATAGAGATTCATTTCAGTCAGCAAGAACAAATGAAATTATGTGGCATTGTGAAGAGATTAAAAATGACTTTTAGTGTCAAGTTTACAGTATAGTAAGGAAGATAGAATGCATATATAAACTCCTGCAGAATAGAATGAGCCTTTGGAACTCAACTCCCCTGGCTTTGGAGACTTTTGAGCTACCAGTGCTGCAGTGTAAAGCCCTGATCCCTGAGATGACTTCATATTACTTCTATGGCAAGCATTGAAAAATGGACCCAGCCATCATACAGGCCTTCCAAAAAAAAACCCACCAGCTTCATCTGCCTGAACTACTTCGTGGACCCAGTCACCACATGCTGTGGATACAGCTTTTGCTGGTGCTGTCTCTACCTCTCCTGGGAAGAAGTGAACCTCTGTCCAGTGCCCCCTGTACAAGGAACTGTCACTGCGGAGAGCCTTCAGAGCTGATATTGAGTCAAGAAGCCTTTGCTAGACAAGTCAGTCTCAGACAATTTCTGAGCTCTGAGGAATATGTGTGTGACCCACGGGGAACCAAAGAAGATCTGTGAAGAGGACAAGAGCCTTCTTTCACATTGCTCCAGCTCACTGGAGCACGGGGTTCACAGACCAGACACTGTCCCATTGAAGAGGCTCCTGAGGAGTACTGGTGGCATGATCAGAACCAAAGACCAGAAGTTGCATCTAGTTCTTTACATGGAAGAACATTTGGAAAGACTGCAGCAGAAGGTCAAAACATTATACAGCAACTCAAGCTAACATGGTTCAAAATGAGAAGGACCTAAAAGATATGTATGAGGAACAGATGAAGATGTTTCACAAACCAGAGGAAATGCTGCTCCAGGATTAGGAAACCTATTGACAAGGAGTGAGTTGGTACAAAGGCAGATGCTCCCAGCCGTGAAACCAGTTCTCAAAGCAGGATTTATCACAGGACTGATAGGCTCAACCAATTCCAAATGAAAATTTCCTTCAGTAGTGAAATAAGCATCATAGTATCAGGCTTTTTGATGAGAGAAGATTGATACTTAGACATGGCTGTCATGGTGCATCTTGAATTCTGACAGGTCCAAATACTTTGCTGCATGGGGAGCCCAGGCCTTTGCCTCTGGGGAACATTTCTAGGAGATGGATGTGGACAACTCTTGAGCCTGGTATTTAGGAGTCTGTTAGGATTCCTGGATAAGTAATATTGGCATAAGGCTTGAATCTGAGAAAACATTTCTTCTTGCTTGTGTAAAGGTAGATAACCATTTCAGTCTCTTGACCACCTCCTCAGAGATTTGCCAATGTATAGAGAAACCTCTGGGATAGGTGGGTGCGTTCCTTGATTTTGAAAGTAGAGTTATGAGTTTTTTTTTAAATATTGCTAAGAGTTCCCTTATATGGAGGTACCCTGCTGACTCCTTGGATTTCCCTGTGAGGCTTTTCTTTTTCACTGGCCACAAATGACCAGGGGTAAGTCAAGAACCTGACTGTTGCCTGAGAAATCCATATTTGAGGGAATCCTTGGTTGTAAAAAATCAATAACGCTATACTATCTTTACTTTTTCCTATTTTATTATTAAAATAAAGTTAATGTAAAATGCAAAAAAGTATGCATACATAAGATAAAGTATCATATGCAAAGTAATTTATAAATGTCCAATCACAACTAAATAGTATATAAATTGTAATTGTTAGTTACATGGATTATCCTTTGTGAGCTATCTGAATTAATTTCTTTTTCCATATCAGATATAATTTGAATTATTTCCCTGCTGTAAAATGCAAATCATGTTTTAGATTGAAATATTTTTAAAAGAATCTAAACACATTTTCCTTTATTCAAAGATTTTTTTAAAGAATGAAGACAGGAAATTGACATTTGTGTTAATGAATTATTTCTGTCTTGGTCATAGAAATAAGAAACCTGTCAACTACTCACAATTTGAGAACTCTGATAGTGACGGTAAGTAGAGTTTATTAATTTTGCTTAACATTTGGGAGGCTGAGACAGGAGGATCCGGGTTCGCAGCCAGCCTCAGCTACCTAGTGAGGCACTCTGCAACTTAGTGAGACCCTGTTTCAAAATAAAGAATAAAAAATAAGGCTGGGGTATACTAGCTCGGAAGTAGAAAGCCCCTGAATTCAATCCCCAGTACTGCAAAAAAAAAAAAAAAGAAAAAAAAAAATTTTGGAAATTGAGCCGGGTGTGGTGGCACACGCTTGTAATCCCAGCATTTGGGAGGCCAAAACTGGAGAATCCGGGTTCACGGCCAGCCTCAGCTACCTAGTGAGGCATTCTGCAACTTAGTAAGACCCTATTTCAAAATAAAGAATAAAAAATAGGGCTGGGGGTATAGCTCAGAGGTAGAATGCCCCTGAGTTCAATCCCCAGTACCACAAAAAAAAAAAAAAAAAAAAAAAAAAAAAAAAAGGAAATTTATTCCATCAGAATTTATATGGCATATATAGTTTAAATGTTAAACATATTCCCCAGTTGCATATGAAATATATCTGGAAAAATAAAACTTGGGATTAAAATTGGATTTATGCCCTGCCAATTGATTATATGTTTACTCGTCTTTGCTGTTAAGAGAATTTTTATCCGAAAGTTTAAGAAACATTATGATTACATTATACTTTGAAATAGGTTTCTTTTCTCTTTTCTTTTCTTTTTGTTTCATTTCTTTTCCTTTCTTTTCTTTGTGCTGGGAATCAAACTTAGTACCTTGTACATGGTAGGCAAGTATTCTGCCTCTGAGTTATATCACCAGCCCAGAAATAGATTTCATATTTCCTTTCAAGATCACTGAGTTTTTTGTAAGTCAAATATTTTAGTAATCCTGGGTTTGAAGAAGTCTTTTTGCTTTGGGCACAACCTTGAATGTGTCTACAACTTGAGAAGAAAAAATAGTATAAAATACAGCTTTTAGTTTTTTATTGTCATCAGTATGTCAGCAGATATTTATAAATTGCCATTTGTGTTCTGGATGCTGGGTGGAGTTGGAGGTAGAGAGGGTTGTATGGTATCATTCCTATGTGGGGAAGCATTGAAGAGATACATGCTGAAGTATTTATTAAACATAAATACCTCTGAGCTATATCCCAGCCTTATTTTATTTTTATATTTTGAAGCAAGGTCATGATAAGTTATGACACACTGGCCTCAAATCTGCAATCCTGTCTCATCCTCCCAAGTACTGGGATTACAGGTGTGCACCACCACATCCAACTCAGCAGTTTTATATTGAGTGTCAAGAGAACAACTACAACAGTTCTGAGTATTGGTAGAATAGAAAAACATGTGAGAAAAAATATTGGACTGGAAAAGAAAACCAGAAATTAATAAGTTACTGGTAGGGTCATAGGAAGGTCAATATGGCAATGGAAAAGAAAAAAAAAATGCTACTATCTTCGAATAGCTTGATTAATGTACTAGGAGTGAGTATTGTGCCTTTGGAAAGATCTTTGGCTACACTGTAAGTTTTATTAAAAACCATTTCTACTTGGGAGGCTAAAGCAGGAGGATCACAAGCTTGAGGCCAGCCTGGGAAACTTAGAGAAACCCTGTCTCAAAATAAAAAGGGCTGAGGAAGTAGCAGAGTGCTTGCCTATCATGTGTGAGGTCTAGGTTCCATCCCTAGTACTGCCCTCAAAAAAGCAAAAAGTCAGTTTTTTCCAGTTTTCAATATGGTAAAGTTCTATAATTCTTCTAATGGCTTTATAGGTTTTTAATTAACAGGTTTTTTTACTTGACATCCTGTGCAGTTTTGCAGTTTTGGTTTTTTTTTTTTTTTAGTGAATTAGTTTTTGGTAGATTGATATTTTTAAAAATACAGGCCACAAAAACAAAAAGAAAGAGGAGTTGAAATGGATGCGTGAGAATAAAGATCAACAGTGCCAATAATGGTTTTTAAACTGTGGAAATTAAACAATTTGCTAACCTATAAAACTTGAGCACCCTGTAATGAATTTCAACTACTAAGAAAATACTTTCATTTTTTTAAATTTTTAATTCACATATAAATAGATGATTTTGTTTCTGCAACTGCACCTTTAAATAAGAAACCCAGAACAACACCAAAGGAATTAAAACAAGACAAACCAAAGGCTAACTTGAAGAATTCCCAGAAAGAAGATGTTCTACTACAAGAGAAAACTCCTAAAAAAAGGTGAGAGGTAAGACACAGTAAATATATGACATTAGATTATATTAATTTAAAAGAGACACAATTTCAGATTCTCAGTTTAAAGTAGATTCTGAGCAGAGTAGCAGGTCTTATTTAGTGCACATTGGAGGACAGGGACATATTATTAAATCCCTTCTGACTTAAACATGAAATTCACAAATGTAAAAGCAAATATCCATTTAAATATTGAGACAATAATAATTACCACCCTACACCTGTCTCTGCAGTCCTCAAATCTTACAAGACTACTTTGTTAAAAATTACACTTGCAAAGACAACTTTAAAATTTTTTAAACCATGCATTTTTCTGCAGATAAAAGATATTTTCTGCTTGTTATGATTTGTTCAGCTGTGAGAAGGTCTTAAGGTTTCTAGAGAAAACCTGGAATCCCGTTAGTTAGTACCAAGAGGAAGGAGAGAGGGAGAGAAGGGAGTCATAAGAGGCTCCAAACTTGTAGTATGGAGAAGAGATGGGCGGAAGAGGTCAGTTAACAATTGGCACCATGGTGGTGCATGTAACATTTTATTGTGACAAGTTTGTCTATGAAAAGCCAATTAGCATAGGAAAATTTACCCAATGTCATGCTCTTTTTAGCTCTTTTTGTTTTCGTATTTGAAATTCTTATACTACATTTTAAGTATAGTGAAACAACAACCCATAGTTGGAAGAAAATATTTGCAAATCATATAACTGAAGAGACTTGTATCCAAAGTGTATTAAGAACTTCAACTTGAGAATAAAAAGGCTAATAACCCAACTAAAAATGTATAAAAGACTTGAATAAGCCTTTCTTTAAATAAGATAGAAATAACCAATAAACACATAAAAGATGTGCAACATCATTTGCTGTCAGGAAAATACAAATCAAAACCACAATGCAATCATACTTTATACCTACTAATTGATTATAATCAAAAGACAGACAATAGCAAATGTTAACAGAGATGTGCAGAATTTGGAACCCTCACATATTGCTGTGGGAATGTAAAATGGCGCCAAATTGGAAAACAGTTCAAGTTGTGAACCATAGAGGTAGATGATCCGACATATGTACCCACAGTTGGAAATGTGCTCACATGAAAACCTGTATGTGATTATTCATACAATATTCATAATAGCCAAAAATGGAAGCAATCCAAATATCTTATCAACTGATAAGTAGAGTAGTAGAACATCTTTACAGTGGAATACTCCTCAGCCATAAGAAGAAGTGAACTGTTGATACATGCTGCAATATGGATGAACCTTGAAAATGTTGCTGTGAATGGAAAAAACGAGACATAAAAGGGTACATATTACATGATTCCATTTATATGAAATGCCAAGAATATGCAAATTCACAGAAACAGGAAGTTGATTAGTGAGCCAGGTATGGTGGTACACACCTGTAATTCTATTACTTGGGAGGCTAAGACAGGAGGATCATAGATTCAAGACCAGGCTCAGCAACTTAATGAGACCCTGTTTCAACATTTTTTTAAAAAGCTCAGAAGTAGAATACCCCTGGGTTTAATCCCCAATACCAAGAAAATAAATAAATAAATAAATAAATAAATAAATAAATAAATAAATAAAAGAGTACATTAGTGATTGTCAGGAGTCAGGGGATGGGAAGGAATACTAATAGGTATCAGGTTTCTTTTGGGAGTAATATTTAAAACTAAATGGCAGTGATGGTTTCACACCATTAAATATACTAAAAACTGCTGAATTATATACTTTAGAAGGGTGAATTTTGTGATATCTGAATTATATGTCGGTAAAGTTATTTTAAAAAAATACAAATCCTTCAAGGTACATTTTAGTACATCTTCATATAACCTTATCTGTCTTTATTTTTCTGCCTTCTATACTGCATAGCACTTTTGGTGAGTTTGAATAGAGACTTCCTATAGTTCTGATTTAAATGGGTTAATTATTAGTATATCTGATTTCCTCACCTCTCTCATTCTATAACAGATTCCTTGAGGGTACTTTTCATATTCCAGCTAGTGCAGTGCCTTTTTTTTTTTTTTAAATCTTTGTTAGGTACAAGCTGGTAAAGGCATATATGCACATATTTCTCATTTAACCCTTCTCCAATTCCTGCCCCACTCCCTCACCCTCCCTCCTTCTCAAGTTCAGTTTAGTGATTGACTTTAATATGTTCGTGGAAGTACATCATGTGCATTAGGGTGTCCCCCATCCCCCCATCACCTTCAGTTAAGTCAAATTTTTTGCTCATCTAAGGTTCCTCCTTCTTCATCTGGAGTCCCTCTTATGTCCCTTTCTCCCTAGCTTTTGCATATTAGGGAGAGCATACAATTTTTACTTTTTGTGACTGACTGATCTCACTTAGCAATAATGTTTTCCAGTTCCATCCATTTCCCTGAAAATAACATGGTTTTGTTCTTCTTTATGACTGAGTAATTTAACTGAGGGTGATGGGGGGGCACCCTAATGCACATGATGTACTTTTACAAACATATTAAAGTCAATCATTAAACTGAACTTGAGAAGGAGGGAGTGTGAGGGAGTGGGGCAGGAATTGGGGAGGGTTAAATGAGAAATGTGTGAATGTTTGCCTTTACCAGCTTGTACCAAACAAAGATGTATGATTATAGTGCACCAATAATAAAATAAAATAAAATAAATTTCATTGTGTACATATTCCATAGTTTTATGCAGTACCTCTTACATAGTATTTAGTGAAATAATTGGTTAAAGTCTAGATTGGGAGGAACAGGTGTTAAAAATAAATAAATTTAGTATAAGAACTACAGTATCTGCTACAGGGGTGTGGATGAAGTCAAGGAAGCTCTCTAGTGGAAGTGATATTTGAATTGATTTGTCTTAGGTTGAGCAGATGTTAAAGAGAGACCTTAAAATTAAAAGGAACAGAAAGTGCACAGGCACACACTGCTTCTGCTTCAAACCCTTCCTGCTGTATATAATATGGCACTGCTACATTTCAGGAGCCGTACCATCAAAGGTCAGTTAATGATGATGATTATTGTCTAAAAACATTTTTGTGAGGTTACTGGGGATTGAACTCAGGGGCTTTCTACCTCCGAGCTATACCCCCAGCCCTATTTTTTATTCTTTATTTTGAAACAGGGTCTCACTAAGTTGCGGAGTGCTTCACTAAGTAGCTGAGGCTGGCCTCGAACCCGGATCCTCCAGTTTCAGCCTCCCAAATGCTGGGATTACAAGCGTGCGCCACCACGCCCGGCTGGTTACCAACTCTTAAATAATGATATAGGAATATCTCAAACTTTGCTCTTAGGTGAGATGGATATTCTATTTCTATATTCTATGTCTATTTCAGGATGGCCTTGGACGACAAGCTCTTCCAGAGAGGGTTAGAAGTGGCTCTAGCTTTGTCAGTGAAGGAACTTCCAGCAGTCGCCAACGATGTGCGGAAGTCTCAAGACAAAAGTAACTTTAGTTTCTGTATTTTTATCCTTAAAATTTTACTGTTTTTAATCATTTCTTTGGATAGCCCTTCACAGAGGAAAGAAGAAAATTTGAATACTTCGAACACTAAGTAGAGCAGTTTGTACAGTTGGAATTAATTATTTATTTATTCAATTGTTTTCATACAAACATGTACTCTTTGCTTAAAACCCAAAATAATATTGAAGACATATACTGTGAGCCCAGATGTTCAATTACATCTTTTCTTGTGTGTGTGAAGTAGTGAGGATGGAACCCAGGGGCATTCTACCTCCGAGCTATTTTGTTTTTAATTTTGAAACAGGGTCTCACTTGGTTACTGAGAGTCTCACTAAGTTGCTGAGACTGACTTTAAACCTGAACTTCCTACTGTCTCAGTCTCCTAAGTACTGGGATTATAGGCATGCAGCACCATGCCCAGCTTCAATTACATCTTAGAATACAGTGAAAATTTAATTTCTTGATCAAATGATCTGTATAAGCTTAACAATCCACCTCCTTTTTCTCTGAACCCAAATTAGTTGGACATTACTTAATGATGGTATTATTATTTACAAAGATTGAAAGTACTGATTTAGTTAGCAAGCTCAATAGACTTAAGAGAATGACTTCTAAATGTCTGTGCATTTTCTGCTTTGACTTTTTCTGGCAACTGTGCAACAGATGGTAATATTGACATTCTGGAGAAACAAGTTAATCCTAGAAGACACTCAAATTGCTAAGATGCTTTTTGGATTGAATTGTTTTGACTTAAATTATTTTATGCCAGGAGTATTATAGCCTATTATTTTATTTGGGGGTATAAGTGAGGTGTTTCGTTTTGTTTTGTTTGTTTTAATCAGCATTGCTTCCTATTTAAAAATTAATGAAATAGCTTTCACTAAGGAGACTTAGAAATCAAAGAAATTTTAAAAGAGAATTGTCATGTATTATACCTAAAATTGAGAAAATGAAATTCATCTCTCTTATAAGACATTGTGAAATGTATAGCAGGAGTTCCTTAGAAGTATCACTTCTACTGAATAATATATTTTATAGCAGTGGGATTTAAGAGTACCAATTATTATAACTTAAAGACCTCTTAAAATGTTTGAGATCATTTGAGAGATTTGAGAAAATGAATTGTTAGTAAAAGCATGGTTTCACTTACACAGAAGAAATAGCTAATATTTATTGCCTATGTATTGGCCATTGTAATAAGAAATTTCTCCACAGGATTGACATTTAATCTCCCATACTAATCCTACTGTTTTTATCTTCAGGTTATAGATGGGAAAATTAAGTCTTACAGAGGATAAGCCTGTTTACATGGTAGAGCTTGACTTTTAATCTAATAAGTCTGTTTGATTTCAGAGCCTAAACTCCTAACCACATGCTAGCCTCTCCAAATAAAATCACTATGCTAGTTAGGGTTTAGGTTCATTTATCTGTGTGTTGATGCTATTATACTTTAGCACTTGTTTTCCTTCTATAGACATTGGTTGATTAAGGTACATCTGAATTATTTTTCTTATTCCTAATATTTAGGCATGGAAAAACATAGCAATGGAAATATAGAAGTAATAAATAAGTCTCTTCATATCTCTAATTGCAGTGTATCCAGTGATAGTTTAGGTAAGTTTTTGATATAATTTTTTTCTTCCACAATGTTATTTTTTTTTTATCTCAAACTTTCTTTTCTATTTTTATGCTTTGAAAATTCAAATTGGGTATGCCATGTAAAAACAAACTTGAGGCACAAAAGATTTCACATTTACATACTGATAAACAAGAAAACAAGATATTTAGGAGGGTTTTCAAGCTCAAGTACACTATGGTATCATCATTTAAACATGGCTAAATGTAAGACTATAGCACAGCTGTATTATTAGTACTTTGCAAACACCTAGAAAAGAGGAAATCTTAGGAATTTTGTGTGTGAATACAGGGGATTTCCAACATGGAAACCATTCTAACATTCTGAAAAGTTTAGGTGACTGGGATCATTTTAGAATTGGAACATACAGCAAAACAAAAATGTCAGGAAAATGTACAACTTCTAGCAGAACTATGCAAATACCAAAAACACAACGAATCTGGTTTTCATTTTATAGTTTTTTTTCACACCTTGCATTTTAAAGTCTCCAGTAATTTCTTTCCAATATAAAGTTTGTTTAAATTCCTGTAACTGTAGCTATAATTAAGGTCTTTAAATATGTCAAGGCTCTCTTTATCTTGGCCTTTGTTTCTTTATGTTTTTGTCTTGTCCTCTGTGGCTACAGACCTACTCTCCTCCCTGGTAGAAGGTTATAACTATCCATGACTTCTAGTTGTGGTCACTGAAGAAGGGGCTATGTCTTCATTTGGCTCTTGGACCTATCCTTAAAACCAGAGTCTATTGCCAGGGGACTGATGTACTTGGCTGACCCAGCTTGGACTATGTAGTCTATTGCTAGGACCGGGGAGGGATGGACCTGGGCATGTAAAAGCAACAGATGTCTAGAGTCTATTCTGCAGTTTTGAAATACTAGCTGCCACAAAAAGTTTTTTATTGATGTTTATTCTCCTGAAGATTTGAACAAGATTACAGAGGAAGATGATGTTCAGTGTGTTCAAGGGAAAAGAAAAGCAGCATCTAAAGCTGTGGCTCAGCAGAGGAAGATGCTTTTGGAAAGCAGTGATGGTGATAGTGCTGATGACACTGAGCCAGATGCTACAACTGGTAAGTTATATCCTACTTCAAAATTCTGCGTGTAAGTGGAGGGGTCAGGACTTCAAGCCAGGCACCCACAAGTACCACACTATAGTCGTGTGCTGCTATAGGACAAAGGTGCACGAGAATCTAATGCAAAAGCTGCACATCAAGTTGAGGCAACAGAAGACTCACTTTCTAGAACAAAGATGAAGTATGTAAACTTCTGTTTTAGGTGAAGATGCTGAGGATGATTCTGATTTTGAGGAGAGTGAAGATAATGAGGAAGACTTCACTGTGAGAAAAAGTAAAGTTAAAGAAATTAAAAAGAAAGAAGTGAAGGTAAAATCCCCACTAGAAAAGAAAGAGAAGAAATCTAAATCCAAATGTAATGCTTTGGGTAAGCTTGGTCCACAACACTTAATTTTATAAAGGAAATGTGTTTGGTTTGCTTGGTGTCTTCTTTTGATCTCCTTAACATTTTGCTAATCTTCATTCATTTCTAGTTAAAAAACAGAAGGAAGCAGGGTAAGGGTGGGAAAGGGAAGAAAGGAGATGATAATGCTGAGCCCCACTAGCTGTGCCAGTGTTGAACATGTATTAAAACGCCTTAGTATTCACAGCTACTGCTCTGAACACCATTATTGCCTGTATCTTATGATGGGAAAACAGGCTCACAGAGGTTTCATATTTCTTAGAAGTCTTACATCTAATAAGTGAGAGGCTGGACTTTGAACCTGGGTTTGTTATTTCAGAGGCTAAGCTCTATCTCCTGAACTATATTTTCTCTCAAGAGTTCAACAGGCCAGTTTGCATGATTCTAAGTTCTTGCTTTTGTGTTTGACATAGTCTTTGATTTGAGAGATATTTTGCCACATGTTTAGGGTACTTTTTGGCTTTTAATATTATTTTCCTCCCAAAAATATCCAATGAAACTATTCTTACAGTGAAACTTTTGGAATCTGATGATTTGAACATGGAATACTTGCATCTTCTGTTAAAGAAGCTAGAATAGTTTTGAGTTTGTAATAATTATTCAGATATTCTATTTATTAAGAGGAGTTGCTCTCACCTTAAATAGTATGGTGCTGAGTACTTTTTTTTTTTTTTTTTTTTGCGGTACTGGGGATTGAACTCAGGGGCATTCTACCTCCGAGCTACACCCCCAGCCCTATTTTTTATTCTTTATTTTGAAACCGAGTCTCACTAAGTTGCGGAGTGCCTCACTGGGTAGCTGAGGCTGACCGCGAACCCGGATCCTCCGGTCTCAGCCTCCCGAATGCTGGGATTACAAGCGTGCGCCACCATTCCTGGCTCTGAGTACTTATTAAGGATTAAATAAAAGTTAAATACTAATTAAGTCATTCTCATTAAGTCATTCTTTCTGCTCTTTTGAATTAATGAACTTTAAATTACAATGTTTTCTTAAATTGACAAATTCACCTGGTTTCCATAAATTCGATTTTAAATGTAGGATCTTATAGAGATAAAAACCGTGTGTTAGTTTCCTAATGCTGTTATAACAAATTACTCTTAACTCCATGTCTTAAAACAACAGATATTAACATAAACAACATTAAACAACATATATTATTTTATAGTTTAAAGGCCAGAATTCCAAAATGTTTTTTCAAGGGCTAAAATCAAGCTGCCAGCAGCACTGTGCTCCTGTGTGGAAGCTCCAGGGGAAAACCCACTTGCTGCCTTCTCAGCCTTTAGCGGGCGCCTGTGTTCCTTAGCTTGTGACCCTGTTCCACCTGGTCTTTCTCACATCATGTCACACTGACTCTGATTCTCTCGCTTCCCACTTTTACTCAGTAGGACCCTGGTAATTACATTGGGCCCATCCAAATAATTCAGGATAGTCTTCCCATTTCAAAATCCTTAACGTAATCACATCTACAAAGTCCCTCTGCACGTAAAGTAACATATTCACATATTCTGGAGATTAGGATATACACATCTTGGAAAGGGCCATTATTCTGCATATAATATGAGAGGGTCACTCACTAATGATATGAATATATTTCATGTTTTCTAAAGATGTTTGCTTGTGCTTCTTCACCAAAAGACACTAAAAATGAAAAAGAGGCCTTTAGCTTCCTAGTTTGAATTTATCATTTAAAGTCTTTTCTAGCCAGGTATGGTGGTACAATCTTGTAATCCCAGTACTTTGGAGGCTGAGACAGGAAGATCAATCACAAGTTCACAGCCAGCCTAAGCTACTAGTGAGGCCCTCTGCATCTTAGACCCTGTTTCAAAATAAAGTATAAAAAATAGAACTGGGAGTGTAGCTCGGAGGTAGAATGCCCCTGGGTTCAATCCCCAGTGCCACCAAAAAAATAAAATAAAGTCTTTTCTATATACTTTCAAGCAAGTTACTTTATAAAGGACATTAGTATATAATAAAGTGAAATTTATTTGTTAACTAATAAGATTAAGAATGAGGAAAATGAATTATGTTTCTAGTTCTAATAATGTATTGAGTAACCTTTGAGAGTCTTATCTAGCACATATTATAATTTTTCCCTTGACAGAGAAGATTTTGAAAGCAGCGTTGTCCAATATAGTAGCCACTAGCCGCATGTAAAATTTGAAAGTCAGAAGTCAGTCCTCAGGTTTTTTGTTTTTGTTTTGTTTTGTGTTTGGTGATACTGAGGATTGAGCTCAGGGGCATTCTACCTGTGAGCCACACCCCCAGCCCTATTTTATTTTTGTTTTGAAACAGGGTCTCACTAGGTGGAAGAGAGTCCACTACTTGCTGAGGCAGTCTTCAAACCTGCAGTCATCCTGTCTCAGCCTCCCAAGTACTGGGATTACAAGTGTGCACCTCCACGCCCTGCAGTCCTCAGTTTTGCTAGCTACATTTCAAGTGCACAGTAACTATATGTGACTAGTGACTACTATCTTGAACAACACAAGATGTAGAAAGTGTCTGTCATTACAGAAAGTTTTCTTGGACAGTGCCTATCTAGGGAATATGGATGTAAACATTAGGAAGAGTATATAGTAAAATTATTCATATTCCTATACATTTAGATGCCCCTTGGGTATTTCAAAGCAAGTATTATCTGAAAGTGAGTCTATACCTCTCTTCCCTTCGTCATCCCTCACCCCCTCCCCAGGAAGAACCCTAACCTGCTCCCATTGTTCTAGTCATTGTCTGAGTAAATGGCACCATCAAGCTGTGCACACAGGGCAGGAACCTGGGAACCATGAATTATTTCTTCACCTCCATCACCGCATCCCTCCATCTAATTACTAAAATATGTCTAATGTGCTGTTATCCCCTCCATTCTTCACCATAGCTCAGGTCCTTAGCACGTCTCCCAGAGCTTTGTAAGTGGTCACCACCAGAAAGATATTTTTAAAATACAAATCACTCCTGAGAAAGCTTAATGCTTGATTGGGACTAGCCAGACTCCTTTACATGGCCTGCAAAACACTTCATAAATGATTGTTTCCTAGCCTTAAGATTCCTGTTTCAGCCGTACTGAACCAGCACTGGTCCTGCAGAGCTTTGCACGCTCTACTCTTTGCCTGGGAAACTTCCCTGAAGTCATCTTCACCCATCCGCCTTGATTCACTTCAGTACATCCTCACTCACCTACTAGGCAAGGCTCTGGAGAGTGGCATATACCTAGCACACTGCATTAGCTGCAGTGCTTTACTTTCCCATCCTTCCCAGTAGAGTCCAGTGACACGACCATGAATTCCTTGGGAGTAGGATCCATGAGTTACCTATCATTTTTGTAACCCTAGAGCCTTTCGTCTCACTGACACATACTGATGAGACACTGTTGTGTAACCGTTACAGTGGACTTAAGAGCCAAACCTGGCTTCTGATCCCAGCTCAGGTATCTTCCTTGCTGTCAAACTACAGGCAAAGAGCTCAACCTGTTTTCTTCTCTGACAGTGGGGGGTGGTAATATGTATCAGGGTCATTGCAAAGGAAGAAAGGTAGTATGTGTGAGACTTCATTGCCTGGCATGTAAATAAATGCTCATAAAAGATGACAGTCCTTAAGCTTCCAGTAAATGTTTGTTGACTTTAATAAGAGTTTTTCAAATATGTGATACTGCCTTTTAAAAATTTGCTTAAGGTTATGAAACATCATAATTTTTATATATACATGCTAAACTTGAACTCTATCTTCCCTAATGACAAACTATGTGTTTTTCAAATAAGTGACTTCAGTAGACTCTGCTGCACCTGCTATCAAATCAGAATCTCAGTCTTCACCCAAGAAGGGCTCTGTCTCTTCAGAAGCCACTAGGAAACCATTGCAAATACGCAGTCCTGCAGCTGAAGGCAAGAGGCCCAAGTGGGTCCCGCCAGGTATGATGTACTTACAGTCAAGGGCAGGGGCTCAGGAAATTACCATGGTGGATTCTTTTTTTACTTATAAATGTTAAACATGAGCATTTTACTGTATTATTACTTATTCTTCAAAACCCTTGTTTTTAGTTGCTGCAATTATTCATCATTTGACCATTTCCTAATTACTAGGCATTTAAATTGTATGGGTTTTTTTTTTTTTTTTTTCTGTTATAAATAAGGTTGCAACAAGCACAAACATCTTTATTTTAGAAACCTGTGTGCACATCCCTGATTATTTTCTTAGGATAAAACTCTCTGCAGTGGAATTATAGTGTCAAAGGGTGTAAACATTTGAGATTCCGAATAAATATATTCCTGGCAATGAATCTGTTGCTCAGGACCTTCTTACCTTCACAGTCTCACTGAGGCCTTGGGTTTGTATGTGGGAATTCCATCATTTAACCAGTACCTTAGCAAACTCAACCTCTGGCTCTTACAAGCTTGACTTCTCTTGTTTTCTCTCATTACACAGCCAACTCTCACTGACCTGTTAAGAAATCCTTGGGTTTTACCTTCTTGTTTTTACTAAAACCTAGTCCAGGTCCAAACTACTGCTACTTCCCTGTGTCCACTCTCATCCAACTCCATGAACCCCTCTGCTTTAGTGAAATGCATCCACATTTTTGTCTCTTAAGCACATTAGATGTATTCTATCTGGGCCTGTCTTTTATCAGTTTCCTGTCTGGTTTATCTTTCTTCATTTGTCTTCCTTCCCTTTCTGAGTCCTTCCAAACCTACTTTAGTTCTTTAGAATGGCCTTTCTTGATTGTTCCATGCTGGTCACCCCTGAATGATAGCAAGGTATTGTCAGGCAGGGGTAGGCCTCCCTGTGAGGCTGCATGAGTACTCAGTTTATCTAAATCTCTATTTCATCATCGGAAATATCAGGAACTAAATCTTTAAAGTCTTTTCTGGTTCAGAAATTCCAAGAATTTTAATGGGGACTTAAAAGTTGTTTTGGAGAAAGGAAGGTGGGAAGGTTAGTTACTAAAATAATGTCACCAAATTATTCAAAGAGTATCCCTTAATATATTTCTTCTGAGAATAATTAGTGATTTCCTCAATGAAAGAAATTTAAGAGAAATTGTAGGATGATTATAGGAATTTAAAAGTAGCATAATCAAAAAGATAAAATGAGATAATAGAATGATGGATAAAAAAGTTAGTTTCATAAAGCACACAATGCTTGCAGATTCAGTGTGCAGTAGAGTCAGGCAAGTAATAATGGATCAACTGGGCCCCACTAGTAGACTTGAGTGAGTAGGATTGTATTGAACTTGAGAGCTCCTGTCCCTTTTAAAGGAAGTCAACACCATCTGAGTGGTTTCGTGCAGAGTTACAGGCCTGGTATTTCCATATCCAATCTTTTCAAGAGAAGCCAGAAGTCCAGATTTTAATGCAAAATTTTCTTATTTTGAAATTTGACCTGCAATACATCTGAGCTAGATTTGGCTGTCAGGTTGCCTGTTTGTTATCTGTCTTGTACAACATGAGAAGACCATCAAGACCCCAAAGGGAAAATGAACTAGGAGCATGAATTTACAGTGCACCTAAGAAATGCTCCCACGAAATAAATCTATTTGCCATTTTAATAATTGAAAAATAGACTCCCTTCAAGGAATACTTGTAAAAGTTATAGGGCTTTTAAAAATAAAATAAATTTTTTCTATTCTTATTTCTATTACTATAGAAACATTATAGGTGTGTATATTTCTTTTTGCCTTTACAATTAGTGTTATTTGCTCCCAACTTTTCTATTTCAGCTTTGATGATTCAAGTTTTGATTCATTACATTGGCTTCTGGGAATGTTTGAAAACAAGCAATAGGTTGAGCATTTCTTATCGGAAATACATTGGACTAGCAGGGTTTTAGATTTTGAGGTTTTTTTGGAATTTAGAATTTCAGATTAGGAATGCTCAACCTGTAGTCTATCCGTGTGTGTGTGTGTGTGTGTGTGTGTGTGTGTGTGTGTGTGTGTGTGTTAGTTACTGCTACCTCTGAGCTATATCCCCAGCTCTTTTTAATTTTGAAACAAGATGTCACTACATTGCTGAGCTGGCCTCAAACCTGAGATCCTCTGTCTCAGTCTCCCAAGTGCTGAGATTATAGGCATTTGCCACTATGCCCAGCTCTGTATTTGTGCTGTTTACGTCTTGCCATTATTTTGATATTGTTTATTGCTTGATAGACTCTGGAAAGCAGAACAATGCTTAATTACTTTTGTTTTTCTGTTGTATAAGCTAATCTTTGCTGAGAGATTTCTAGAGTCACGCCTTACGTTTTCTTTCAGCGGCATCGGGAAGTAGCAGCAACAGCAGTGGTCCACTGGCTGGAGTGTCTGTTAAGTCCCCAAGTCAGAGTCTCCGCCTTGGCTTATCCAGATTAGCACGAGTGAAACCTTTGCATCCAAATGCCACGAGTAGCCAAGTGCGGTAGCAAAGAAATGACTGAGAGGATCACAGTTTTGCAAGAGTGTTTATATTTGATTTGCAACTCTAGTTGAGGAGGGCATTGTAATACAGAAGAATCCTTTAACCTGTCATATCAATGAGCTCTACCGATTTTGTGGTTATGTTCTCTGAAGAGCTCTTCAAGACTTGGAGAAAGCTTATTCATAAGAATTATCTCCTCCTGCCATTCCTTCTGAGGAGCATATTCTGTATTATGTATCATAAGTCATTGTCATTAAGTGGTTGTCCATTTGATGTGGAGGAAGTCCCTGTCATGTGCTGTACTTTCCTAGTCACGTGGTATTGCTTCCTACCTTGGTCTAGTTTATCCCACCTTAACTTTATTTGTTCAGGGAAATATTCTCATTTCTTTCAAGAGACACTTCTGAAATCTTAAAAACTACTTAAGCTTCATTGTCAGTTTTATTGCAAAGGTTGTTTTTGTATTTTAACTAAATCTTCTTATAATAAGAATAATCATTTTACTATTGAAATGGGCCCTCTGCTATGGTATATGTCTCCTACTTGAAAATAGATGTTTATTTCATAACAGAATTTAATGTCATTTTATAAATTCTTCATTGTCAAAACCTTTAATAAAAGTTTTGAAATGCTCTTTTCTTTGGTACCATTGCATCCACCTGTCTCTAATTGTCTACATTTCATGATAAAATGAGAGTTTTGCAAAGAGTATTAGTAGCCTTTTTGTTGTAAACACAAACAAGAGGAAGCTATGTCTTAAAGTAATAACTTTGTATTAAGCCAATATTTAATATAAATTAGTACAGTACTACTTTAATATAAACTAAGTAGTTATCCCTGGTATGGTATTACATAGTAGAACTTTTTAAGAAACTTAGGTTTAAATTTATTGTGAATAAACATAGTAATGCTTATATTTATGGCAAGAATTCCAGCTCGCCCCTGATCACTATATAATAAGAAAATGTTTAATACCTAGCTCAGTTTGTTTAGTTTTTGAAATATCTATGTTAATGTGAAAATAATAAATTTTGAATTATTGTTAAAATGAGCATTTGCCTGTTGCTAGTGTACATTTTTTCTTACCTAGTGTATATTTTTATACTGTCATCTCACCTTACCTGTCCTACCCACCACACTTTTTAGAACATTTTTTTCCAATTCTATAGTATTGAGTTATATTCTATAGTATTTGGTGTAGTTCAACAGTAAACACATTAAGAACCTGCTTCATATTAGGTACTGATACAACTGACTCCTCATCTGGCATCAGCTTAATGAACTTGGTTTTGTCTTGTTATTCATACGACTAGTTGAGATATTTGAAAATTATCTCAAAATATGTCAAAACTGGCCTGCTAGAAGCAATATTAACATTTAGTTGCTAAACCTATTATACATTTTTCTCACCTAATCTTATACACAGTCTTCATCATACCTGGATTAAAACATTTTATTTCTTTTGTTCATAGAACATCTTTCTTTTGCAGTTCTCTCCATACCTCTCTGCCTACTCTCCATTATCCCCCCCCCCCATCCCCACTGTGAGTTTAGATGAACCAAAGCAGGGTCTTTAGTCCATATCTTGCTCTTGACCCAAGACCTGTTGCTTGGGCCATTGACATTTTGGGGTAATGAGTCTCTAAATGTGTATCTCCCTACTCCTGGCATTTGTCAGTAAATGACAGCACCATCGAGTCAGGCTTTTAAGGTGTAATCCTGGGATTTAGTCCATTCTTTCTCTTACTCTTCATGTCCAATTAACTAAACTCTTTCATTTTCTAAATTTCTCAAAACTATTCTTCCATTTGCTGTCTTACACTTACTTTTTTGGGGGGTACTGAGAATTGAACTCAGGGGCATTCTACCTCTGAGCTACACCTCCAGCCCTAGTTTTTTTTTTTTTTTTTTTTTTTTTTTTTTTTTT
>PVLC010000961.1:75417-120233 GCA_004027655.1 Graphiurus murinus | reverse complement strand
GCCCTAGTTTTTATTCTTTATTTTGAAACAGGGTATCACAAAGTTGTGGAGGGCCTTACCAAGCAGCTGAGGCTCACCATGAACCGGGATCCTCCAGTCTCAGCCTCCCAAATGCTGGAATTACAAGCGTGTGCCACCATGCTCGGCTGCTTACTACTTTTAAGCATCATCCTTGCCTAGATTCTTAACCTACTCTTGCCTACCCTCCATTATTATCTGCCACAAGGAGTTTTCTAGAATAAAATCTGAGCAAAACACCCCTCTGTTATAACCCACACACATACACCTCAGCCCGTCTAGTTCACAAACTGCTTCATGTCTAGTGGCCCCTACCTGCCTCTTCAACGTCTCATCCGCCTCTGCACACCTTTGACCTGGTTCCATCAAGCTGAGCACTGGTACCAAGCTTTCCTGTGGCTCTGGGCCCTCAGACGGGTGGGTACTTGTCTTCCTTGCATGGCTAACTACTACTTGTCCTTGAAGTTCAAGTCTAACTCGACTTCATTTGATGGTCTACTTTCTCCTTGCACCAGGCTATAGGCCAGGGCAAGCTACTGTCATTCAGTTATAACTCCTGTTCATAAAACCTGCTGCAGACGTCATGCTCCAAAAGTGTTCATCTGATGAATAAACTGTCCATAGCTTTTCCTCCGTACTTCAAAATACTTTTTTTGTTTGGGGGGGGCGGGTGGAGAGGATAATTTCATGTGTCTGGTCTCCTCAATCTAATCTCCCAATCCTAGGATTTCATTCAATTCTTGCCCTGTCCACTAAAGAATTGGGACAAGAGAATGAGTTAAAGAGATGTGTTCTTTACGATGTGAAAAGTGGTTTGGGACTGGACCAGAGCCTAAGCCCATTCAGCTCCGGAGTCACAAAAAGGGCGGCAGTCGTTCCCATAGCGACGGAAGGAGGGTGTGGTCCTCCCCTCCCCTTGCAGGTTCCTTGGTTCAGCCCCAGCTGCAGCCCAGCAGTCTTCGCCAGCCGGATGCAGCTCCTCCCACCTCCTACCCGAAACCAGACGAAGTAAGGGCTGGGGAGGTGGAAGGGGCGAGCGCTGGGCGTGAGCCTGAGCCGCCTAGGAAGAAGCTCCCGGGGTGACAGGGGAAGGGGGAGTGAAAGGGATTGTAATGAAAACCATTATCAGAGGAGAGAGGGGCAGGTGTGCACGCGCTGAGAAGGGAAGAATTGTAGATCTTGCTCTCAGCAGCTGCAGCCTCGGGACCCGATTTCAGTACACTTTCCTGTGGATAGAACATTGCGTCGCAGTCTCCTGCAGAGTGTGGGAAAGGAAGAGGGAAAGTCTAGGGAATTTATAAGACCTACTCTGAAATTGCTTCCAAGCCCCGACCCAAACAGTAACTTGGGGCATGGAATTTCCTCCCTCTTTTTTCTCGTATTCACTGCACTTTAGCCCGGCGGCAATAATCGCATCCGCGCCCACGTGCCTCTCCTGGATGAGAGTACCACCGACCCTAAGCTCATTCCCACCCATCCCTCGGGCTCTTCGCCTTGGTGCACAGCCCAGGCTCTGAGGTGTGTGTGCATCTGAGAGCTAGCCTCCTGGGTAGGTAGCACATGCTCCCATCCTAAGGAAATGCCCAGTACTAGCATATTTTTTCCTTTAGAAAGCGATGAACAATGCAAACAGAATTTTAAATTGTATTTAATCTGTGGCATTTGCTGTATTTGAAATGTTCATCAGCCCATGACAGCTTAAGAACCTTTGACCTCTCTGACCTGTTCTAAATAATGGACAGCATCACCAAGTTTAATTCAAACTCTGCTGTCCCGGCTTAAGTGGAGACTTTGCCAAAGTACCCAGCCATTGAAATGGAAAAATTCAAGCTGTGGAAACAACTAATATAAATGCCCTTTGTTTTGCTTAAGGAATTTAATGCATGCTGTAGGTGTATAAAATCTAAGAGTCCTAAGGAATCTTTTTTCTTTTTTTTTTTTTTTATCTTAGGGATTGAATCCAGGGGCAGTCTACCTCCAAGCACCCCTCCCCCCTTCAAGCCCAATTTTATTTTTTATTTTAGAGCAGAGTCTTGCTAAATTGCTGAGTCTGGCCTCGAACCTGTGATCTTCCTGTCGCATCCTCCCAGTTCTGGTATTATAAACTTGTGCCACCATCCCCAGCTGAGAGGATGCCTTTTAAAACCCCTTCCAGCTCTTTAAAGTCCATGAATCAGTGGACCATGAACAATTTCAAGGACAGATGCAGAGGGACAAAGGAGTTCTTTTTGGCAGAAGTGTCACTTAAGTACATTAAATATGTATCCCCTTTTTAAAGAAATGCAAGGGGAGTCCCTCCTACCTCTACACTGCCGCCGTTTCTTCTTTATTATATTTTCATATAATAAAGAAGAGTATTCAGTTTTTTATAATGATAATTATTAACAAATACTAATTGATGGGATTCGCTGTGGTATTGCCATATGGGTATACATCACGCGTTAATAGTGTCCAATCACTTTCCACCTCCTCCACCTTTTCCTCCCTCTCAGCACCCTTCTCAGTTTCTCAAAGTCCCTCTTAATTTCTTTCTGTCTTCCCTCCCCCATCTCTGGTGACCACCATTCCCTTCAGTATTTCTACAATGTTGACTTTTGGTTTCCTTAAATGAGCAGGAACATGTGGTATTTGTCTTTCACTGTCTGACTTATGGTACTCAAAATAATGTTCTCTAATCACACCTGTGTTGCTGCAAATGACAGGATTTTATTCTTTGGTTCTGGCCAAGTACTATTCCATTGTGTAAATATACCACATTTTCTTTATCCATTCATCTGCTGAAGAGCATCTAGGTTGATTCTGCATTGTGAATAATGCCATAATAAACATGGAGGTACAAGTATCTTTTTGGCATAAAGATTTCAGTGCCTTTGAGTACTTACCCAGCTGTGGAATTGTTGGCTCAAATGGTAGTTCTATTTTGTTGTTTTATTTGTTTTGTTTTCCATAATGGATATACCAATTTACATTCCTGCCAGCACACTGGCACAATTTCTGCCACAGGGAATAAAGATCAAACCACTAACCATAGCTGTAAGAAATACTGAAATCATAACAGGTAAATCTCAGAAGACATATTTCCTTTCTGGACATTGGTTTGCCCTGTACACAGACGATGCAGTTGTATCACATACTGTGCAGTGCAGGTGTGCCGGCCCCACTGGCTGTGGCTTGGCCTCACCCTCCACACTCCAAACCCCTTGACAACAAGGATTCTGTTTTCTTTGCCTTTGATCCCCAGGCTTAGCAGAGTTGCTGGCATATAGTTGATGCTCTGAAAAAGAAATTTTTCTTTTTGTAGTACTGGGGATGGAATTAGTAGCATTCTAACTCTGAGCTATACCCTCAGCCCTATTTTATTCTTTGTTTTGAAACAAAGTCTCACTAAGTTATGGAGGTCCTCCCCCAGTTGCTGAGGCTGGTTGTAAACCAGCAATCCTCCTGTCTCAGCCTCCCAAGTACTGGGATAAACTATTTTAGATTTTTCTTCTTCCAGCAAATTTGTACCAAAGGTTTTCAATAGATAAGTCACTGTCCTCACTCACTCTTATAAGGAATTAAAATAAATAAATAAACAGATAAATACAAGCTTACTATCTATGCCCCCAAAAGACACACAATCTAGATGAGACAAAAATATATGCACTCAAGTTAATTAAGTACTATTAAAACTGTTGACCAAGTGACACATTGAGTCTCCAGGCAAAAGTGCTATTGAATTCCAGAGGACAGAGAGCAGTGAGGAGAGTCCGATCTGCACATAAGATAATAATGAATATTTTTTAAGTTTTAGACTAATTTCTCAAAGGAGCATTCACTCTAGCTTTCAGTTAAGTTTATTATCTTCAGTCCTCCACCCAACGAGATACAAACAAAATATAAAAGTATTTTTAATTATGTCCCTACATAGTTGACCACATATTTTTAATATGCTTGTATTATAATTTAGATAATATTGCAGTTCAGTGAGATACATGAACACAGCATCTGGTGTTTCTCTCCTAACCCCATCCCGCTCCCTCCTCCTTCCTGTTCATAATATTGAAATTGGTATTGGTAGCTTCACGTATGTGCATAGGATTATTTACACTACTTCCTTCATAAGTCTCCCTATTTCTCTGCCCACCTATTTCTCCCTCCCCAAATCCCCTTCCACTCTCCTACTGATATCTCTCCTCATTTATCTGAAGACTCTTTTGTTTTCTAATTTCTCTTTAGCATCCACATATAAGAGGGAACATAACTCCCCTCACTTTCTGGCACTGGCTAATCTCTCTTAGCATAATATTCTCTAGTTCCATCTATTTTCCTGCAAATGACATCACCACATTTGTATATGCATGCGTGTTTGTGCGTTCGTTACTGGGGATTGAGCCCAGGGACATTCTACCTCTGAGCTAGACCTCCAGCTCTTTTTTATTTTTTGTTTTGAAACAAGGTCTCTCTAGGTTGCTGAGAGTCTTACTACATTGCTGAGGCTGTCCTCAAACTTGTAATACTCCTGTCTCAGCCTCCCAAGTACTGGGATTATAGGTGTGTGCCACCACACCTAGTTTTTAAAACTTATTCACTGGTATAATTATTTTTCTTTCTTGCTCTTTTTTCAAAAAAAGTCTAAAGATTAATATCATTATTACTGCAAAATTAGGAGGATATGTCGTACGTCTAAGTTAGAAAAGGAATATTCAAGAAAGGAAGAGAAAGCAAGCAAGCAGGCAGGCACAAAATAGTTCATGATAACTACAGAATCATCCAGGGGAGGGAAATTATGGACTAAGTTACAAATGAATGTGTGTGTGTGTGTGTGTGTGTGTGTGTGTGTGTGTGTGCATGTGTTTCCAGTCTGACATTTCTTTCAAAGAATTAAAGTAGTTTAGAACCAAGAGGGACTTTAGAGGTCTGGTCCTGTCTTGTCATTTTGCAGACAAGGAAAGTGAGTCCAGTGAAGAGAGATGGCTCATTCAAAGTCGTGGCAAAGCTGAGCCAAGCCTCCAAGTGTCCTCATAATGTCTGTGGGGCCTGCTGCTTCTCTTTGCCTGCAGAGCTGCACAGGGGAGAGAGCTCCGCCTGTTTGGAAAGCTGCACATTTACTTTTATAGTCTCCTGCTTCCCTGTGTTGGGATTTCACAAACCCCATGTGTCGGGGGCCAGCTCTCGAGGCAATAGGATTGGGGGTCCCTCGTTAGGTGGGGATCGAGTACAAGGTCACGAGAATACGCTCACACCCAATGCAGTGTTGGAACATATCTGTTTAATTCATGTCATCATCGTTTCTTATAGTATCTCTTACAACAAGGTATACAAAATGGAAATTTTTAAAGACTTGTTTTTCCTAAAATTGAGTGGTTACATCTCTAACTAGAAAAACTATTTCCCATAGTATTTGATGGGATTAAGAAAACAGCAAAGGTTACAGGATACAATACGTATATAAAAATTCTTTTAGCACGAAAACAGTGTTAAAGGTTAACAATGGAGAAAAAACTATCCATTAGATTAAATCTTCACTATTTGCTCAGCTCCTGTCAGGTAGCTAGAAAGTAGTTAATAAGTGGTGAACCAAGGGGGAGGTGTTTCAGAGAGAGAGAAATTATCTGTCTTAAAGCTTTCTTTACTCACAGATAAAAAATAGTAGACCTAAGTTCCTTTGATTTGTATCTAGGCTTGCAAGGTTCAATTCCTGATGTTTGTAGAGGGTTAATGAATATCTCTGAGATGAGCTGAGGCATTGTTCTTTTCAGCTACCATTGATGAATCACAATCCATTTAGCCATCCTGTGTCTCTTAGGAATTTTTTTTTTATAATTAATGTGAAAGCAAAACCCAAAGCACCCCAAATTTCCAGAATATAATAATGCAAAGTGGGAAATGCCACGTGTTCCTTCTTTTGGAATTGCCTGCCTTGTAGAATTCCAATGGGTCCAGCCATGCTCAAGGCCCAGCTATTAGGATGACGTTGCACCCATGTCCAATTGAAGGCTGAATTCCATCTATCCAGTCTCCCCGATCATTCCCAAGTTCATTTGCATCCTTCTGTCACCATCATTGTGTTGGCTGAGGCCCTGGCCGCCTCTCACCTGGGTGCCCATATGACCCTCTGCTCCTCCAAACTATGCTCCTGTGGAATTGCCAGAGAGATGTTCCCAAAACACAAATCTGACGTTGTCAGCCCAGACTTAGGATAATCACACAGGCCTCAAGACTTGAACTTGGATGGTGTGGCTCTTTACAATCTAACCCACACCTCTGACCCTCTACCAGAAGTGTCCAAGGATGGCGCTTGTGATAGCTGGAGAAGGCAATGTTCTTTCCCACTTGTTCTCTGTGAAGCTGTGTCCTTCTGCCCTTGGCTCAGTGCTTGTCTTGCTCATCCTTTAAGGATGTCTGTGAGCAAGTCTCTGATCAGGTGTGAGGGCTACCAGCTCCCCCAGAAAGGTGCATCACCATCTTGAATTTTGCTCCATGCACTCATTCCACATTTTCCTGTTAATGCATTGACTGCCTGCACGGTGGTGATCTGCTTCCATGTATCTGTTGTCCTCCAAAACAAGTTCTTCTTGAGGGCAGAAACCATATATGGTTTATCAGTGGAATTTGGCTCAGCAAGTGTTTGTAGAAAGAAAGGAAGGAAAGGAAGAAGTGAAACTATAATCATTAGCAGAAAAGTGACCAGTACTAGTTTATTTTCACATAGGAAGTGTGTGTGTGTGTGTGTGTGTGTGTGTGTGTGTGTGTGTGTTAAAAATAAATTTTCCCCTAGCCACACATTGTGGCATGAACCTTTAGTTCAATTACTGGGGAAGCTGAGGCAGAGGGATCACATGAGTCTAGGGGTTTGAGGCACTCCTAGGCAACATGGCAAGACCCCATATCTTTTAAAAAATTAACATTCCCACTCTCCTGCCCCAACTCCACTTCTCAGAGATAACCGTTTTTTAGAGCTTGTTTCTTTCAGGTCATTCAATATGTCTGTATAAAAAACATGCACATGCTAGACGTGGTGCATGCCTGTAATCCCAGGACTTAGAAGGCTGAGACAGGAGGATCACGTGGAAGGTTTGAGGCCAGTGTGCAGTAACTTAGACCATCAGCAACTTAGCAAGACCCTGTTACAAAATAAAAAATATAAAGGTCTGGAAGTATAGCTAGGAGGTAGAATGCCCCTAGGCTCAATCCCCAATACCAACAAAACAAAACAAAACCCTGAAACACCACATATCTTTTTTTTTTTTTTTTTTTTTTTTTTTTTTTTTTTTTTTTGGTACTGGGTATTAAACAGGGGCCTTCTACTTCCCAAGCTACACCCCCAGCCCTATTTTTTATTCTTGAAACAGGATCTCACTAAGTTGCACAAGGCCTCACTAAGTAACTGAGGCTGGCCTTGAACTTATGATTCTCATTTTTTAAACAATTGTATCATATCCATAAGACATCTATGTGCCATATCTTTAAACTTTACAGGATATAAGGACAAGTAAGTTCTGATTTTTAAATATTTACACTGCTATAAATGTTAACCTGACTTGTCTTCAGTCCTCTGAATAATTTCAAAACTGTGGCGCCTCCATCATTAGTTATAGTGTCTTCAAAGCTTACTAGTGGAGTGAGCGATTTGCAAAAGCTGTGGTGACATTTGCATCAGCATCTGTTCTGCCCTTATTTCTTATATGTTTATTCCTGTAGCTCTTGCTAATGTTAGAGGCTGTAAAGGGACTTCTTGGAGACACAGAGTGGAGTTTCAGCAGTGTTCTGCCAATGTCACAGGTGTATAAATGTTCTGGGGCCCTCTAAGACCCACCTTGCAGTTTTAGAAATCCTACTCTAACTGGATTCCATAATCATGCAAGTTTTTCCATCTTGCAGAGAGTTAATTTTTCAGAGTTGAGCTCTGAATGAAGAAGGTGCAAATGGCTGGATGAGATCCAGAGAAAGTGTTTCCACCAACTCTCCCCTTTTATTTTTGTGTAGACATTAAGCTATGCAAGTAGTCCACTAATACATTCATACTGTAGGGGAATATTGTACTTGTGGCAAGAGAATGAGACTTACTTAGCTAGAGAAAACTGGTCCTTGCTGGGTGTCTTAAACCGCCTGTAACCTGGTTTCCTCCTCCTTCCCTGACTTCTGCCTGCCCCTCTGCCCTCCTGCCCACATCTGACTACTGGAAAGGAAGCTAGAGGGAGAGAGACTCTGCCCCTGCTTTGGGGCCTATCTCCTCCTCTTCTTCAGTTCTATCTTTGTTTCTTCCACCCCTGAATGTGTGGGCCATTACCTATATTTTATTCATAGTGCCAATTTATTTATTTATTTATTTATTTATTTATTTATTTATTTATTTATTTATTTATTTATTTATTTATTTATATCTCTCTTCTGCAGAACTCAGATGGATGCTAAAAAGCCCAGGAAACAGAGTGTGACTTCCTTTCCAGTTTTGAAAGCAAGAAAGAAGCAACTTTTTACATCGGTGAAGGTAAGGATTCTTGAATTTGAATTTCAATTGGGGATGAGAAATATCATCGTGATAGAGAGAGACTTGGGGACCCGGAACCCAGGGGCAATTATTGTGCCCAGGCACTGGTGTGGACCATAGGAATGGAAGGTGGGATGGAGCCAAGTCTGGGCGGGCTTTATGGGGAAGAGCAGCCAGAGCTCGAGGACTCGCCCACACTGGTGACCTGTCCACAGTATGGTTTATTCTTCTCTCTACACCTAGAACCAGACCAGAAGTGTCCTGCAGCAGTTTTGAACAAGTAGTCAACATTTCCAGAAAATGTCTGTTTTCCCCCGACCCCTCCAACTCAGACATAATTCCGTTTTACTCAGTTTCAAGAACTAGGGAAAGGCATAGCATTGAAGTTAAGCCTGAGATGTGGTGGCTGATTACCATCTATGAGATCTGCTTCTAAATTAGGTGTATGTTTTAATCTCACACCACTCGGTGTGAATTTCTCAATGTGTTCAAAAGGTCAGATTCTTCAGGATCTTTGTTCAGAAGATTTTGCAGCAAACTTCAACCCAAACCATCCGGTTGGGACATCCTGACCCCATCTGTGTCACTAATTGGGACAGCAGCGTTCATCAGCCTACCCAGGGTCTCCCATAGATCCTGCCACAGACCACACACCACGCCTTAAAATCATGACTCCACTTCATCTCCTCCAAGCAGTATTCCTGATTTAGCCCTAGCATTCCTCTCTCAGGATTATAACTCCCCAAAATGGATCACAATGCCAAGTCCATTGTTTTATACCCCATCCGTGCCATTACCACACACAACAACAAGGTTATTTTGCAAGTCGTAAGTACAGATGTTATTAATATCTAAAGCATATTTCTTTTGATAAAGCAAAAATTACCTTAAATAAGGTTGTGGCCAAACATAATGCAGGAAAGATAACATCTTGTTAATTTAAATTTTAAAATATTATGCAAACTGAATGGTCTTTGTCATAATTTTACCTTAGCAACATTTTTGTGAGTTTTGCAACTTGCATTTTTTCTTTTCCTCTCTTTCCTTTTCTTTTTATCTGCTTTGTCTCACATTTATTGAGTGCTTAGCTGATTCTCTCATGAACCCTTAGAGGCAAACTCTTTTATCCCCATTTTATAGATGGGAAACTGTCAACAAGTCAAGGTAACGAGCTCTGGATCATAGGCCAGTGAAAGGAGAACTCCAACCCACGTTCTTTTTTTTTTTTTTTTTTTGTGGTACTGGGGATTGAACTCAGGGGCATTCTAACTCTGAGCTATACCCCAGCCCTATTTTTTTTTTTATTCTTTATTTTGAAGCAGGGTCTCACTAAGTTGTGGAGTACCTCACTAGGTAGCTGAGGCTGGCCGAGAACCCAGATCCTCCGGTCTCAGCCTCCCAGATGCTGGGATTACAAGCGTGCGCCACCACGCCCAGCTCCAACCCACATTCTTAACCGCTCTCTACCATGCTTCTCTGTGAAGTAGTGCCGACTCTGCTAAATGTTGTCCTATAAAGTTATTTCTGCATTTAAATTAACTTTAAGAAAAGCAAATCCTGCTGCAGTGATAGTGACAGGAATTGTCAAAAATAACACCACATTTAAGATTAACTCATTTATGTTGTCTTTCATAATACAGCAGCAAGTTCAAGTGTACATTTTAAAATAGTATTTCAACTTACAACTATTGTCTTCATATGGCTAATTATTCTAATGGGCCTTAAATAAATATCTTTTCACCATCAATTAGTTTCCTCAAGGGGTTTCTCTTTCATGTGGAGTTAATGGGGTTAAGTAAGAAACACGTGAAACCTTGCTTTTCAGTATATATAGGATATAAATTAGAGAATAGAAATGAATTATATAAGGTATAATTCCTCCACTGAAAAAAACTCTGGAGATGAGAGGGTTGTGAATCTTCATCTATCAATTGCTCCAAGCAGGTGTTGAAAAATATTTTAAATATTTGATCACATTAATAATCACAATATTTAATATTACACATTATGAACATAAAATTTATGATAATAGTTAAATTTTTCTTGATTTTTTTTTTTTTTTTGCAGTTCTGAGATCAACCCCAGCCTAAATATTTTAAATGTTTATCTTGGAAAGATTTCATCCAAGGGAGCTTTTTAAATGTGATTTAAAAAATGATTTCACTTGCCTTGGAGACAACAGTGTGGTCCTCTGTGTAGTAATATGGGATTTTTTTTTTTCACGATGTCTCCATTCATTTGATAAAAACGTGGTAAACCGTTAGAAAGCTGCCTGCCTCTGAGAGAGCCCTTTGTCTTTGATTCTGGTGGAGATTCTCCATCCTTTTTGCTTAGCTGTGCAGTCTCAAAGAACAAAGAGCTCTCTAGTGTACCTCACTGTATTTCAGGCAAATGTTCAGTGCTATAGTTTATCCTAACTGCTGGGCGAGGGAATGGATACTCTCTCGGGACCTCGGGTGTCTCAGCTAGTGAGCTGGAGGACATTTGGCTTTTCTGCATCTTTATTCAAAGAAAACAGCTTTGCCTTGCAGCTGCTTCCCTGGACTTGAGCGGGCAGGGATCCGGGTCTCACGTTAGGCCATGCCAGCAGGAGACTCTGGGAGAGGGCCCCCAGGAAGGGAGCTCTGAGAATTTAGGATAGGACTCTATTGTATCACTGACAGTTTACAAATAGGTGCTACAAAGTCAGACTCATGCTGAAGACACTTTTTTTTTCCAGCATTTGAAGTGCAAGTACTTGAATTCTGTTATTTAATTTTGTGTGTGTGTGGAACTGGGGATGGATGGAACCCAGGGGCCTTCTACCTCTGGACGACATCCCCAGCCCTGTTTTTATTTTATTTCATTTGGAAACAAGGTCTCACTTAGTTGCTGAGGCTGGCTTTGGTATTGGGGATTGAGCCTAGAGGCATTCTATCTCCAAGCTATGCCCCCAGCCCAGTTTTATTTATTTGGAAACCTAGTGGGTCTCAGTAGATTTCTGAGAGCCTCATAGGTTGCTGAGGCTGGCTTTGAACCTTTGATCCTCCTGTCTCAGCCTCCCAAGTACTGGGATTATAGGCATGAACCACCATGCTTGGCTGTTATTTTTCTTAATCCTTTAAGTCACTCAATTGCTGACTATACTTTTTTAGTCAATCCTTCCCTCCCCACTCTTTTTAGTTATGATATATATTATATATATTATACACACACACACAGTGTGTGTGTGTGTGTGTGTGTGTGTGTGTGTGTGTGTGTGTATGTGTGTGTGTTACTAAGGATTGAACCCAGGGACATTCTACCTCTAAGCTATAGGTAGAATCCTATAGCCCCAGTCCTACTCTATTTTTTATTTGGAAATGGTCTCACTAACTTGCTGAGGGTTTCTCTAAGTTGCTGAGGCTGGCCTTGAACCTGTGATCCTCCTGTCAGCCTCCGGAATACTGGGATTACAAGCATGTGCCACATGCCTGGCTTAGTTACATATTTGTTTATTCACCTATCTAATGTCTATCTCACCCTCTGGAACTGTATGTCCAATATGGCATCCACTGGCCCTCTGAGGCCATTGGAGCCCCTGGCATGTGGCTAGTTCAAATGAAGATGTGCCATGAACATGAAATACACAGTGTATCTCAAAAACTTGGAATGAAAATGAGTGCAAAACAACTTTTTTTTATACTTAATTTAATTTTGTAGCATATCATTACCTTGATAAAATTGTGAAAACAATTTTTATTGATTCATGCTAAACCTGTATCCTGAATATATTGTGTTAAATAAAACATATTATTAAGTTAATCATATGTGTGTTTATAAATATATGTTTCTGTTTCTACTTTTTTAACGTGGCTGGCTTTCATTGTATTTCTGGTGGATCTCCTGCTACACAAGGGACACCCCATGACAGCAGAGGTATCCTATTGGACTGGTTCAGTTCTGAGTCCCCAGAACCAGGATAGCACCTGGCGTAGACTAGCACTCTATGTGTCTTTGCAGAATAAAACCCAGGATAGTGCTCATTCATTTGTTCCCTCCATAAATATTTATTGAGTTGCAGACATTGTTTTAGCTGTTGGAGATACAGTGAAAAAGAAAGCAGGTCCAAAGATCTTACAATGCTTAAAATTGAGAGCCTTTGTAGGAGCGCCTAATATTTTGGTTAAACTCTGAGAATGGTAATGAACAGTCCTCTTTTTCCTTGGTGGTAAGGGATTGGAATTGACTAGGCCAGTGGTTTTCAGCTTTGGTTATGTTTTGAATCACCCAGGGAAGTTTTAAAGACTACTGAAATCTCAGTCTCTAGGGGCTGTGGACACTTTCTTGAAAGTTATTTTCTATCGTGTGGGGATAGGTGTTCATTTGAACACCAGCCGTGGCCTGGATTAGGTGTCAAGTCTCTGACAGTTGGTTGTGAAACTGGAAGAATTAATCTTACATTCCCTGGTTTCAGTGGTATTAATGAGGTAAGAGAGCATAAGCTCTCTGCTCGGCAGATTGTGGAAGACCCATAAATATGCTTCATCCTTTCAACCTTCTCTTCTTTCTCCATTTAACAGGAAGGGACTTTGTATAAAAGACAGGCTTATTCCAGAGTCTAACACAGCAGAAGAAGGACTCTGAGGGTTATTCACTCTGTCTCATTTCTGCATCTCATCAGTACTCCATGCAGAAAGAAAAAAAAAATAGCCAAACAAAACAAAACCAAAAATTCCAATCTGGCCATTGGGTATTATTGAGAAATGGAAATCATGCTCAAATCTGAAAAGAACAAAAAGCAGAGATTCCAACTGCCAGCTGTGTCTAGGTTTTTAGGGTAGCACATGATCATATATAGTAATGAGTTTACCTTTTAAATGCAAAGGAAAGGCTTAAACTAGAAGAACTTGTAAGGTTCACAGAACTAAAATAACTTAAAATATAACCACAAGCAACCAATCTGAAATTGGTAGCTCACTGAAGTCAGCCATATACTATACAATGTTCATAATTGAAGTGGATTTGGGGTCCTGAAAGAGAGCATTTACATAATTTTTTCCATTCTCTCCCAGGGCCCCACTTTTCCTCCTGAGATCTACACGGTAAGTACTGGTTCCTTTGTTCTGCATTCCCACTGTTGCTCTAACTTGGAGAGAAGAAAACAAAGATTTGGGATTACCTTCAATTGCTACGAAAGGGATGCTAAAGTGAGCTGGCCTAGGAGGGTGTCTCTGACTGCTGAAATTAATCAGAGCAAATAGATACTTCTGTTGAAAGGTTTTTTAGTGCCAGGCCTGGTGATGTACATCTGTAATCCCAGTACTTGGGAGGCTGAGATAGGATCGCAGGTTCGAAGACAGCCCCAACAATTTAGTGAGGCTCTCATCAACTTAGTGAGACTCTTTCAAAAATAAAAAAATAGGGCTGGGGGTATAGCTCAGAGGTAGAATGTCCCTGGGTTCAATCTCCAGTACCACACACAAAAGAAGAAGAGGAGGAAAAGGAGGAGGAGGAGGAGGAGGAGGAGGAGGAGGAGGAGGAGGAGGAGGAAAGATTCTTTAGTACATGAAAAACTAGAGTATCTGTTCAACATGAGTGTTTAAGGAGATGCTAGAAATACAATCCTAACCCATCCCATAAGAGTTTAGCTTTTTATATTTGCTTCTTTAAACAATGGTGAGGTAGTCTCAACCCCCATTTTAGAGGAGGAAACTCAAACCTAAAAAGATAAATAAAGCAAGGTACCTAATACCATCCTGCTAATAAAAAATGAAGTCAGGATTTGCTTTTCAAAATTTTTATTAGTAGCATATATAAAAGGAGATTTAAGAAAATATGTAAGGTATAAATAATAATGATACAATCAACATGTTTGTGTGTGCCCAACACAAAGTTTAAGAAGTCCTCTGCTGAGCATAGTGGCACATGCCTGTAATCCCAGTGCTGAGACAGGAGGATCGAATGTTCCAGGCTAACCTCAGCTACTTTATTGAGGCCCTCAGCAATTTAGCAACACTCTGTTTAAAACAAAAAAAATATTCCCCTGAGTGTCCCTCCCTATAATATCTCATCCGGAACCCCTGAGATACCCACTCTCTTGAGTTTTACAACTTTTATTCCATGGCTTTTCTGTGTATGTTTCCTCCAAACCTTCTTGAATACATATTGGCAAATTTGCATGTTTTGGGTTTTTATATGCAAGGAGTCATACTATTGAAGACTCTGCTGCTACTTGCTTTTTAGGCTCAGCACTAAGCCAGCACACAACACTGTTCATGTGGGTTGACCAGGCCTCTGTTCTGATTGATTGATGCTTGTGCTCTGGGTGTTAGACACTGTGAATATCATCTTTGTTCTTGAGAACCGGATAATCCGTCAGTTTAATTGCTGTGTTCCATTTTATGGGCATGCTTATTTTGATCAGCTTTACAGTTGGTCATTTAGTTTTTTTCTTGTGTTTTTGGTATTAACAATGAAGCTGCTGTGAATAGTATTATGCATGTCTCCTAGTGCAAATGTGTGGGTATTTCTAGGGCATTTATTTACCCAAGAGGGAACTTGGCTGGGTAACAGGATATGTGAATGCTTAACTGTACCAGAAAATGTTAAACTATTTTCTGAAATATTTTTCTATGGTATTATTTGTTTTTCTTACTGATTTGTAGAATGTTTTATATATATTGCCTACTAATCCTTTTCTATTGGCATATGCTGTATTTTTTCCTAGTTTGTTGAGTTGTCTATTTTTATGTACTTAATTTTTTAGAGCAGTTTTAGATTTATAGAAAATTTAAAAAGTATAGAGTTCCCATCTACGCCATCACCTCTCACAGTTCTTCCTAGTAGTGCCATCTTGCATTAGTGTATAGTTGTTATATTGATGAACCTATACTGACATGTTATTATTAGCTGAAGGCCACATTTGGGTCCACCCTTTGTGTTGTTTGTGAGTTTTGACAAATGTGTAATGTCAGATATCCACCATACAGGGTCCTCCAGGAGAGTTTCACTGCCCCCAAAATGCTCCATTTCCTACCCACCCAATTCTCTCCCCCTTCCCACTAAAACTCTAGCAACCACTCTTTTTAACCATCTCTGTAGTTTTGCAAGCATATCCTATAGTTGGGATATCCTACAGTTGAAATATCCTATAGGATATCCTTTCCCAGAATATCCTATAGTTGGACTCATATAGTATTGAACCTTTTTCACATTGACTTCTTTCATTTAGCAATAGGCAATTATGGCTCCTTGATGTCTGTTCTTGGCTCAATAGCTCATTTCCTTCCTGAGCGCATGTGTACGTGCATGCATGTGCGTGTGTTACTGGGGATTGAATTCAGTGGCCTTCTACCTCCGAGCTACACCTCCAGCTCTATTTTATTATTTATTTTGAAACAGGGTCTCAATAAGTTGCAGAGGGCCTCACTAGCTGAACTTGTCCTTGAACCTGTAATCCTCCTGTCTCAGCCTCCCTAGTACTGGGATTACAAGCATGCACAATCACCCTTGGCCTCATTTCCTTTTATCAATGAATAATACAACATTGTTTGGGTATAACAGTCCATTTGTCCACCAACCTATTAAAGCAGACTTAGCTGCTTCCTATTCAGAGCTGGTGATGAAGGAAGTTCCTATGAACATTCATGTGCAGGGTATTATATGGACATACATTTTCAATTCACTTGGATAAATGCCAGGGAGCATGACTGCTGGATCCTACATTAAGGCTGCATTTAACTTTGTCAGAAACTGCCAGACTGCCTCTGGTCAAAGTGGCTGGACCATTTTACTTCCCACCAGCAGTGAATGAGATTTCCTATAGTTCCCTTGCCAGCATTTGCTATTGTCAGTGTTTTGGATTCTAAACATCTTGACGGTGTGAATCTGAATGTCCTCTCAAGGCTCATGTGTTGAAGACTTGGTCTGCAGCTGGTGGCACTCTTGGGAGGTGGTAGAGACCAGGAGGTGGAGCCCTGTTAGGGGAGTCGCTGGGGCCATGTCCTTGAAGGGGATCTCCCCCTGGCCTTCCCCCCCCCCCCCGCTCCCTGGTGAGCATGAGGCGACTGGCTTTTCTCTGCCATATCCTCTCTTCCAGCTATAATCTCCTGTCCTATCACAGGCCTAGAAACACCAGAGACAGCTGACCATGGGCTGAAATCTCTGACACTGTGAGCCAAAATAACCCTTTCCTCCTGTGAGTTGATTTTCTCAGGTATTCTGTCACAGTGAGGAAAAGCTGACTAATACAGAAATGTTAACATATGTGCAGTGGTGCCTCAGTGCTGTTTTAATTTGAAGCTGCCTAATGACTTGCTGTGTGGAGCATCTTTGCATATGCTTATTTGACATCTGTATATCTTCTTTGGAGAGATATCTGTTCACACCTTTTGCCCACTTTAAAATTGGATTCATTTCCTACTGAATTTCAAGTGTCCCTTGTATATTTTACATACAAGCATTTTATCAGACGTGTGTTTTGCAGATTTTTTTTACTGGTCTATGCCTTGTCTTTTCCTTCTCTTAACAGTGTCTTCAGCAGAACAGAAATTTTAATTTTAATGAAGTGCAACTTACCAATTTTTGCTTTCACGATTGTGCTTTTGCATTGCAGCTAAAAAGGATTTTCTGAGCCAAGTGTTGTGGTGCACACTTGTAATCCCAGTACTTGGCAGGCTGAGACAGGAGATTAGCAGGTTCTAGGCCAGCCTCAGCAACTCAGTGAGGCCCTCTGCAATAGTGAGACCCTGTTTCAAAATAAAATATAGCTGCGTGCATAACTCAGAGGTAGAATGCCCCTGGGTTCAATCCCCCATCGCATGCACACACACACACACACACACACACACACACACACACACACAGTCATTGCTGAACTCAAGGTGATGTAGTTTCTTTTGTGTTACCTTCTAGAAGCTTTACATTTTTGCAACTTATGTTTAGGTCTGTGTGCCATTTTGAGTTAATTTTTTATGAAAGGCATAAGGTCTGGTCTAGATTCGTACTTTTGAATGTGGATATCCAATTGTCTCAGCACTACTGGTTGAAGTGACTTCTTTCTCCATTGTGTTGCTTTTGTTCTATTGGCAGTGATCAATTGACTATGTTTTGTGGGTCTATTTATGAGTCTTCTCTCTGTTCCATTGGTCTATTTGCCTATTCTTCAATACCATGCTGTCTTTGTGTGTGTGTGTGTGCACAGATCAAACCCAGGGATCGAACCCAGGGACATTCTACCTCTGAACTATACTCCCAACCTCATTTTACTTTAATTTTGAAACAGTGTCTCATTAGGTTGATGAGAGTCCCACTACTTGCTGAGGCTGTCCTCGAACCTGTGGTCCTCCTGTCTCAGTCTCCAAAGTACTGGGATTACAGATGTGTGCCACCATGCCCAGCTACCACGCTGTCTTAATCACTTCAGCTTTATATTGTGTCAAAGTTAGGTAATCAATCCTCCAACCTCATTATTCTTCAGTTCTGCATTGGCTGTCTTGTGTCTTTTTGCCTTTCCATATCAACTCTACAATCAGTTTGTTAATATCCACAAAATAATCTGCTGGGATTTTTATTGAGATCACATCAAATCTATAGATCAAGTTGAGAGGAACTGACATTTTAATAATGTTGATTCTTCCTATACACAAACATGGAAAATATCTTCATTTATTTAGATCTTTGATTTCTTCCATCAGAACTTTGGAGTTTGTCTCACATAGATCTTATACATATTTTATTAGATTTATAGTTAAGTATTTCAATTTATTGGGGGATCCTAATATAAATAGCATTGCATTTTAATTTAAGATTATAGTTGTTCATTACAAATATATAAGAAAGCAATTGACTTTGTATACTAATTTTGTATCCTACAGACCTGCTATATTGTTGTGTTATCTTTTTATGTTGTTTTTAGATGGACAGAAGTACTTCATTAAAAGTAGGTAAATTTATGGTATGCATTTATTTCTTATTTAGGAAATAATTCCCTACCCTGATGTCATAATATATATATATATATATATATATATATATATATATATATATATATATATCACCTTCTAAAAGTATTTATTTATTTGTTTATTTTTTTTTTGTGTGTGTGTGTGTGTGTGTGTGTGTGTGTGTGTGTGTGTGTCACTGGGGATTGAACCCAGAGGCATTCTATCTTTGAGCTACACCCCCAGACTCTGATTTTATTTCTTATATAGAAACAGGGTCTCACTAGGTTGAAGAGAGTCTCTGAGGCTGTCCTCAAACCTGTGATCCTTCTGCCTAGCCATTTTGTCCTCAGGTTTGCTATATTCTTCCTCTTATTCTTAAATTCTAATTAGGTGTTCGATAGCCTTCACTCTATTCTTTGTGTCTGTAATCTCTGACCATATTTTTTACTTCTTTTTCTTGCTGTGCTATTTATTGGTTAATTCTTTCAAACTTGTCTCTTCTAGTTTGGTAATTATTTCTTATTATTAAGCCCATCATTGAATTTTAAACTTTGTTACCTTTTATTTTTAAAACTTCTAATTTTTTCATTTACATGATATATGTTACTCATATTTTTAGTCTTTTTTTAATTTCCTTAAGCATATTGCATATGGTGATTTTATAATTTTTACCTGCTAACTCTAATATTTGGACTTTTTTTTTTTAAAGGATGGGGGTCTGATACTGGTGTCAATAGATTTTGCCAGCTCTCACTCACAGTACTTTATTTCCTTGTGTATTTTGCAACTTTCAAAAATTAGTTTTGCTTTTCAGAAAAGGAAACTGAGTAGTCAAAGTCTGTCTGACTTCAAAGTCCATGAGTTTTTCTCTATCCTGTAAATCCTTAAAGACTATTGACTGATGAATTCTTTACAAGTCATCCCACAAGTGCTAACTTTGAGTCAAAGCATGGTCCCTGATGCTAGGACACAAAACAAACAATACACACCTTCTTTAGGCATAGTATGTACAGTCTAGTGGGAGCATAAACATCTAGACAAATGATAATACGGCATGGTAAAGTGCTCTCATCGAGGCAGAAACAAAGTCACCTGAGGTCCTAGAGTGACTTTTCTTGAGCCCTTGGTTCCTGCCCCGTACACCACATGCTTCACTGATGTGCCAGTCAGCCATAGTGCCACCACATAGTATAGTAGCAGGGCCCATCATTTACGTTCTCTTCTAAATGAATGATACCCCCCTGGAGTTGTTCAAGGAGCTTGCATATGAGCTAGAGGGAAGGCATTCCAGACAGAAGAAATAAGCAAAGGCATGGATAAATCCAAAATCAAAGGAAACAGAGCCTTTGAAAACATCTACTCTGACCCTCTTGCATAATGCACAAATTTATTTTCTATTATAGAAAACATAGTGTGTAATTCATAGAATTACATAGAATTCATAGAAACTTTCTTTCTGAATGTTTCTCTCTCGTCAACTATATGCAGATACCATCAGAATAAAAGTGTGAACTTATTTTTAATTCAAGATCTTTGGACCAGAAGTATTTTATAATCCTTCCTCATTCAGTTTCACAGTAGAACACATAGGAGATCTGAGGTGATTGCTGGATGGCACAGTTAAAAAGCACTGAGAGTTTAGGTTCTAGACTCAGGTTTGCAACTGTTTGTTGTGTTATCTTAGACAAGTCACTTTAATAACCTTAGCCTCTCCTTCTCCATCTGTAAAATGAGGTCATTATATTATATATTCCCTAAGGTCACTTCCAGCATCATGATTTTCCAAGCTCCATTAATGGAGTCCAAAAGCAGATGCATCTTGCTAGTGTATTATAAAATGACTCCAGGTTTCTGGACTTCCAGTCTTGTGCTCTTGCCCTTCCCTTAAGGATGACCAGAGTCTCCTTTCTCCACCTCCACTAGGGGCAGAGGCTGGTGGGCAAGACACCAGGAAGGAAACCACATCAGTGTGATGAGAGCTTCCCAAGTGACTGGTCACGTTCACTGCACTAATGGGTCTCAAGAGCCCAAGCTTGGGGACTGGAGGCAGCTCTTTCCTGTCTAGGCATCCTGGGCTTCCTTGTGCACAGCAAAGGGGCTTTGGAGCCAGACTCTTAGCTAGAAGAGGCAATGAGAGAGAAACCAGGTTTGCCTAAGGTCTGTAGCAGTGAGAGTAGCTTAGTCCCTTAGCTGGAGATGCAAGGAGACAAGCCACCTCCCCTTTTCTAAAGCTCATTGGGAGGCTCTGCTGAGCTGAATGGTCTAAGTTGTTGTGTTCTGCAGAGAATCCCTAAAGATTTTTCTCTCCTCATCACACCCCCTCCCTGTGTCAATATATTTGTTTTGAACTCTTGGTTGTTGTGGTCTCTGGAAAAGCATTGTGAAGCCTGTGAAGGAAGAAGCTGTGGGTTGATATCCCAGAACTTGAGCCTCATCTGTCTGTTCAGACACAGCTAGCCACTTAGGATTTTTTTTTTTTTTAATGAAGAGGAGGAAGAAACGAGGAGGAGTTAATTGAAAAAAAAAATTGAAAATACCCCATGAGGTATGACCGAGGCGGGATCATCTGATGGAGGTATGCCTTTCTGATGCTGGGTGGCCTGGGGGCAGGGGACCAGGATGGCCTGATACTTGCCGAGACCCTGATTGCTTTTTCCCCTGAACATCCAGGTCTCTGTCCAAGGTAATAAAATGAGGTGGTGCATCTTGGTATTTTGCTTTGACTCTAAGTGGGGACCAGATCCATTAATCCTTAGTGCCCAGAGGAGGCAAGACATACCCCTGTGGCCCCTGGGGAGGCTGGGAGGGCACGTGTGCATGTTAGGGTTGGGGCCTTGCATGATGAGAATGTAAACTAGAGAAGGGGGAAGGCAGAACGCCCTGGCAGAGGACACTGACGTGGGGTATGCGGTGGGGGATTTCACCTTTCCCTGCACCTCTTTTGTCCTCTGACATAGAAATTCCATGATGGGTTAAGTGTGAATCATAATGGGAACAAGCTCCTGCCTAACTGGGTTTGTGAGACTTTCTTTCCTGAGATGAACCATCTCTTTAGTTCCCCAGCATCTTAAATATCTTCCTTCAGTACAGATATATTTATTTGGAGTGGTGTTTTCCAGGCATAAATTTTGAAAATGCACTTGCCTCAGAGGGGGGAATGGGCAGATGGATTAGCCAAATAGAAGGGTTGCCTTCAGAAAACAAGGGCCAGGGAGCAGGAGAACACTGGTCCTTGGTAGAAATGGAAGTCACAGGAGCAGAAAGGAGGCAACACCGGGGGAAATGGTGGACTATCAACCAGAGAGGGGCTGAAGTCAAAGCTCAGCTGTCTCCCAGGGTGCCTTAGAGACATCTCAAATCTTATAGTGTTGTGGTATAACACGGTCCCACTCATGAGTCCTTGGCCTCTGTGATAAAAAGAAATTTAACACATGCCAGTCAAGAACAAAAGGCAGATATTTATTCAGGAAAACAAGGGACTTGGGGAAAACAGGTAAGCGGAGATCTTCTGAGTCATGGAGCAGGAGGGCCAGAGAGCTTTTTTTTTTTTGCCTCCTTTAGTCCTTATATCCGAGGGGGTTGGCACAGAAGAAGTCCGTACCTCCTTCTCACAGGTATAGGTGGTCGTCCAAAGGAGGGTGGGCACAGAAAAAGTTGGATCCTCCTCCTCAGGTTTCAAGATGGATCTGACCTTGGCCCTGAATCTCAGGTGTCCTTGGCCCTGAATCTCAGGTGGGGGCAGGGCTTCAGGGGATTAGTGTGTGGGACCTAGTTTACAAACTCTCCAGATTTTAAAACTATATTTTTCCTTTCCTTCCCAATGTCTCCTTTCTGCCTAAATTTTATTCCTCCTACTCTACCTCATCAATAGGACAAATGCTAAACTGTCCTTCTCTCCCTCCTCTCCTTCTTTCTTTACTTTCTCCATTTAGTAATATTTAAGTGCCTATCAGTGTGAGATGTCATGTTAAGCTTTGAGATCCTAAGGGGAGACCCAGATCTTTTATTAAAGAATGCTAGCTAAAGCAGAAGAATTCGAATGTGGGAAAATGCCCACACAAGTGAAGGAGGCTTGGAGTGGAGGACGTGGTAGTGAGTGGGTGGCAGGAGAACATTCCCTGCGGGAATGGAGCAGGAACAAAAGTACTGAGCTATGAACTAGCATGGTGTTGGAAAACTGCAGGTTCGCCCAGTGACAGAGCTAAAAGCACAGGGCAGGACCATGACAAGGGAGGAGGCTGGGAGGGTTTTTATATTCCAGGACTTCTCTGCCCGGAGCAGTCACTGGGAAAATAGGCAGCATAGTCACATGATCCATGCTCATGTTTAATTCCTCAGGCAGCGGCAGAGAGGATGGGTTGGGGAGGGGCAGGGGAGGGAACAATGGCTATATGTGCCTGAACTAGAGCTAGGGTGGGCACAGAGTCTAGCAGGGGTCTCTTTATTCCCACACAGTTGTGTTACTCATGGCAAGAATCACAAGTGATGATTTATGGGCTTGGAACAGCCTTCTTACAAAGAGGCAGTGTGCAGAAGACCCTGCTCCCCTGACATTTAATAAAGACTCTACACCCCTCTGGTCTGAGATGCTCACAGAATCCAAGATTGGCTCTGCAGGCGGTTCCAGCTCAGGCCTGGCTCTTGCCACGATGAGATAGACACTGACACATAAGGGTCCCTGTGGGGATCCCCAGCTGGAGGGACTGCTTGTGAGGTCCCAGGGCTGGCACATCATGAAGGGCCTAATTTTTTTTTTCCATAGAATCTCATGGGGGGAGAGGGGAGATATGAATTCATTAAAAATTAGAAAGGAGCCGGGCGTGGTGGCGCACGCTTGTAATCCCAGCATTCGGGAGGCTGAGACCGGAGGATCCGGGTTCGCGGCCAGCCTCAGCTACCTAGTGAGGCACTCCGCAACTTAGTGAGACCCTGTTTCAAAATAAAGAATAAAAAATAGGGCTGGAGGTGTAGCTCGGAGGTAGAATGCCCCTGAGTTCAATCCCCAGTACCGCAAAAAAAAAAAAAAAAAAAAAAAAAAAATTAGAAAGGATTTCTAAACATCATTCCTCCCCAGATCTGGCCACACAGATCTGGGGAGCTTTAAAAAAAATAGAGCTTTTAGGTGGGTATGGGGTACATGCCTGTGATTCCAGTATTTGGGAAGCTGAGACAGGAGGATCACAGGTTCAAGGCCAGCCTCAGAAACTTAGTGAAACCTTGTTTCAAAATAAAAAAAGGCTGAGGGTATAGCACAAAGATAAAATGCCCCTGGGTTCAATCCCCACTACAGAGAAAAAAAAAAAAAAAATATATATATATATATATATATACACACACACACACATACATACATATACATGTACTCTGTTTCTGACCTCTGTCACTAGGAACTCTGGACCATGCGGTTTCTGTGCTTATCACAGGGGACAAGGATGTGCTTAGTGAGTATGTCAACACTGAAGGTCCATCTGAACCCTGTGTATCCTTCTGACTTGGGGAGGAAATCCCCGAGGCAGGAAGAAAGGCTGGATCCCAGGGACCAGTAACTAGAACACTTTGCAGCTATTTTGCATAAATGGCTAGGGTGGGGCAGCATGGGGGAGGGGTGAGGAAGCAGGTTTCAGCTTTCCCACCTGCTTCTGAATCAGCTTTTAAACCAAACTAAGCTTCTATTTGAAGAAGATGAGCTGGCTTTTGCAAAGTAGTGAGATGGAATTTGCTTTTAAATACACACACACACACACAAACACACCGCACTTGGGCTGTACCCATATCATATATAAAGTTTATATATGTATAAACTTTTTGCTGACAAAACAAAAGGAAGTGTGAGAATCCATGTGCCTTGCTTAGTGAGAACTAGCCAGCCAGCTTAGAAAACAGACAGAAGAGAGCTGGAGGAGGGGCCCTGGGTCAGGACTGGAAACTTGAGGCTTCTGATCAGCCCTTGGTGCATGTTCATGCACAGCCCAGTCCCTGTAGGTCTATGTCTTGGCTGTGGGAACCATAGCTGGAGACAGTAGGGAGGCTGGGATTTTGTGTGTGTGTGTGTGTGTGTGTGTGTGTGTGTGTGTGTGTGTGTGTGTGTGTGCTGGGGAAGGAACCCAGGGGTATTCTACCTCCAAACTATACCCCCAACCCTATTTACTTTTTATTTGGAAACAAGCCCTTGCTAAGATGCTGAAGCTGGCCTTGAACTTGTGATCCTCCTGTAATCCCAGTACTCTGGGCCTCCCAAGTACTGGGATTACAGGTGTGTGCCACCGTGCCCCGCTGGGGGTGAGATCTTAAGGACCCCAGCCTACCTGTGAGCACAGTCTCCTATTTCCTCCCCTGAGGTTCTCCCAGCCCAGACCCCTTGCTGCCCCTCCTACAGCCTAACCCACTTTTTCCAGGTTCTCACCTTGTCCAGAGTGCTCCCCACCCCATCACTGCATTGAACCCTTGATAATTGCCCATTGTAATATCTTTGGTTTTTAAATCATGATATTTTTAATTATAAAAGCAGTACATATTTGTATAGAAATTTTGGAGAATACAGGAGCTTTGTAGTTGATTTCTGGATATTTAGGAAGCTCCCGAGAGCTGTAACACCCACAAGAAGAGGTGGAAAGAGATCTGTCAGCTTTCTCTGTTGCCCTGTCTATTTCACAGCATCCACAGGTCATAAGCTGCACCCCAGACATCACTGTCCCAGGAAAAGGGCTGATTCCATGAAGGGTTCAGAGCAGTTCCCACGGGGGGAAGGATGGGAACACAATTCAGGATCAGCAGGGCCCTTGGCTTACATGACAGAAAAGAATTTTAGCACATGCTAGTCAGAGACATAGAGATTTATTTAGGAAAGCAAGAAATACACATTCCCAGGCATGTGGGCCATCTCCAGAGTCAGGGATGTGTGCTTGGGGTTTCTTGGCCCTTATTTTAAGGGAAACTTTGCAAATGGAGAGCACGAGAGGTGTGTAGTGTGGCATCCGTCTAAGGAGCTCAATTCCTTTGATCATAGAGCACAGAGCAGGTGACAGTGGTTGGGTTCTTCTCAGAATCTTTAGGTTAATGTTATCTAGTTGAGGGACAGCACTTGAGCTGTGTCCATATCACTGGTGTTTGAACAATGTCTTTCTCTAGACTTTTTTGATCAGTCCAAAAATACATTTTAAGCTAACAAAGTATATGTGCACTAATTAATTGGATTTATAGTACTCTAAGATTTACTGAACCTTTAAAGAATTCAAGCTTGGAGGAAAACAGGCCTTGAGGGTAAAGGTGAGGGCGATCATGTAGTTTTTAGATTTAAATTCTACAGTCTCCCTTTCCTTCCCCCATTTGTCTCCTGTTTCCTCTGTTCTACCTCAATACCATTGCTATGTGCCCTTGTGAACAAAGTCGACTTTACCCTGAAGATTCTACATTTAGATACAGAATTCAGGACTATTAGAGAGATTCCTGTGATATTGGCTTAGAAGTTAGCAAAGAGTCAAAGGACAATGTCAGGAAAGCATACTATCCAAAAGAAAAATCTCATTTTGCTATTATGAATATGAAAGATCACACCCTCCTCTCACCCCCGGAGCCCCTGGGGGTGCTCTGGTAGAATGAAGTGTTGAGATGGGATATTGCATGCTGTTTGTCAGCATTTTCACTACTGTGACCTCAAAAAACTTGATATTAACAACTTAGAGGAAGGAAGATTTATTTGCTCACAGTTCTGGAGATTTCAAGGATTCAGTCCATGTTAGGCTAGGTGAAGTCTGCAGAACTCAGGGTATGGCATGACAGAGAGAAAGAGCATACAAGGGCTCTGATCTCACATCACAGAGACCAGAAGCAAAGAGAGAGAGAGAGAGAGAGAGAGAGAGAGAGAGAGAGAGAGAGAGAGAGAGACAGAGAGAGAGACAGAGAGAGACAGAGAGAGAGACAGAGAGAGAGACAGAGAGAGAGACAGAGAGAGAGAGAGAGCGCTCATGGGGGATTCATGGACACATGCACAGTCCCAGGGCCACACTCCCAGTGACCCACCCCCTCCAGATACATCTGCTTAGGTTACCACCCAATAAATCCATCACAATGAATCCATCCCTGATGAGATTAGAGCCCTTATAATTCAATTATATTACCTCTGAATATCAATATGTGAGTTCTTCAGGCGATATTCTATATCCAAACTATAACACATTCCTCTTGAGGAAACTTCTAGAAATGGGCAACCGACAACTCATAATCTTGTGCAAATATTGCTCTCTAAGAATGGGTTAGGGGCATGCATAACCCATGTGGAAGCCACTAGTCCTCAGGGGAGCATGGCCAAACCTGGGGCAGCTGACCCTGAGCTGCCTCCTCTCTTTATCCTAGGTTGCAGTACAAATATTATAATTTTACACATGTGCCATGCTGTGACAAAGGTTGGGAAGCACTGCTCTATTCAATGGTTCTCAGACTTGGTTCCATAAGACGAAGGATGAAGGTTTGTGTTAGTCAGCTTTCTGTTACTGTGACAAAATGCCTAAAAGAATCAACTATACAGAGGGAAGGTTTATTCTGGCAAACAGTTTGAGAGGTTTCATTTCATGGTCACTTGTCCTGCTCCTCTGGACCTGTAGCAAGGTAGTACACCATGGTGGGGAGCACATGATAGAACAAACCTACTTACCTTATGGCAACTCCCTCCCTCCTTCTCTCTTTTTCTTTTTGTGTTACTGGGGATGGAAACTAGGTGAGCTCTACCTCTGAGCTACACCCCCAGTCCTTTTTAAGATTTTTTTATTTTGAAACAGTTTTTCACTAAATTGCTTGAGGCTGACATCAAACCTGCTATCCTCCTATTTCAGCTTCCCAAGTACGGGGATTACAGACATGTGCCAGTTGAACTTTGGAGGTTCGTCTTGCTCAGCTCCCCACTCCATGCACATTTCTCACCGAGCCCTTCCAGTGATGGAGACTCTACCTCTCAAGAACTCCTACTCCACTTATGGATGGCTCTAAACTTCAGAAAATCCTTCTTTTTGTTATACTTATTTATTTATTGTGGTACTGGAGATTGAACCCAGGGGCATTCTACTTCCGAGCTACATCCCCAGCCCTATTTTTTATTTTGAAACAGGGTCTCACTAAGTTGTGGAGGGCCTCACTAAGTAGCTGAGGCTGGCCGCGAACCTGGATCCTCTGGTCTCAGCCTCCCAAGTACTGGGAGTACAGGCTCCTTCTTTTTATTGAACCAGAGCTACTTCTCTATAGAGCTACTTCCATACTCTGATCTGATTCTGCCCTTTGGACCATGCAGAATAAAATGATACTCTGTCATAAGTGACAGCCCTTCTGACATTGACCTTTCCCCAAGAATTTTGTTTATTTTAGTGAAAGACTTTTTAGAACACACTTAGATTCATAGGAAAACTGAGCAGATGTTAACAGGGTCCTCATACATCACTCCCCAACTGCACACATGTTCCTCTGTTATTAGTATTTAACATGAGTATGTTGCATTTGTTATAAATGATGAACCAATATTGACACACTATTATTAACTGGACTCCATACTCCATGCAAATGTCCTTAATTTTTACCTAATTTCCTTTGTGTGTTCCAGGATCCCATCCAGGGAACCATATTGCATTTAGTTATCATGTCTCTTTAGTCTCCTGATTGTGATAGCTTCTCAGAATTTCCTTGCTTGTAATGATCGTGAAGGCTTTGAATACTGGTCAGGTATATTGTAGGGTGCCTCGGTATTGGAACTCACCTATTTTTATCATGCTTCAGTTGGGGTTATATATTTGGGGAGGAGGCCTTCCACTGGGGTAAAGTGCCATTTTCACCAATCATATCAAGGGAGTGTAATAGCAGCACGATCTATGACTGCTTATGTTGACCTTGATCGCTTGCCTGAAGTAGTGTTTGTCTGGTTTCTCCACTGCACAGTTAACTCTTTTTCTCCCTTTCTGTATTATAGTTTTTGGAAACTAGTCAGTAAGCATAGCTCAATCTGGAGGAGTAGGGACTCATGTTCCCCCTCCTCTACAGTGGAGTATCTATATAACTTATTCTTCTGCATGGGAGACCTGTCTCTTCTCCCCATTTATTGCTTTATTAAGTCACATATTTAGGTCAATATGAACTTATAAGTATTTATTTTCATTTAGTTATTACCCAGTAATACTCCTATTTGTTCAAATTGTCCCAGATTTGGCCATTGGGAGCTCCTGTGCCCCTTTGACATGCTCGCTCAGTATGAATTGTTATTTCTTTTTTAGAACTTTCTAATTTTCTGTGTCTACAAAGATGCTCCAGACTTATTTATTTCCTGCCCCAGTCATAGGATCATCCATTTTCTCAGGGAGCCCTAATTCCTCTCCCTGGAGAATGATATCAGAAACCAATATCTGGGTGCTAAGCATGCTTATTTTTACTAAGATGTGATTTTCTTTTAAGTCCTTTTGGCTGACAGAGCAAAATAGTTACAGATACGTGCTAACCTCTGCTTGTGCATGTATCTATAACTATTTCTGTACATAGCTGTCTTTTTGTTGTCACTGTTGACTTGTACAGGTTTTAATCTTCACAAGCCTAGAGAATGAGCAGTAAAGATTCTGTGAGACTTAAGATTACAGTATTTCTTAGGTATCATCATTCTTCATTTGATAGATACCAAATCCTGCAGACATCACATATCAACAAATTAATCAACATGGCCTGAAACTCTGCTCTGTGAAGTCCCCTCTCCCTCAGGACATCTTCATATTCCAGGAAGAAAAGACTGACTCTTCTAAATACCATCCCCTCAGTGTAGCGCTGTGAAAAACTTAGCTGTGCAGGGAGAGAAGAGGTGTTACACCCAGTTACCAGTTTTTAGAGGTGGGTCTGGCCCTGTTGTATCTCAGCTTTAGATAAATGTCCTTTAGTTCCCTAGGGGAGGCTTGGAAGGAGGAGAACCCCCACCCCTGAATTCTCCTTTCAAGAACAGAACCTGTATTCAAGATGAAGCCTGTTTGCCAAACTTTAGTTATTTCAATGCTATCTCACACTCTATTTTATTTTATTTTGCTTAAATTTTAATCTTATTCTAAATAATAACAACAACCACAAAATTATAGGTCTAATGTGTCAGTTACAGTTTTTCAAATGGACAGTAAAGTAAATGCATAGCTATTAGATGATTGTCTATCTACATGCTGTGCACAATTATGTCACATAGCTCTATGGTGTGCTTACCACCCTTGGGACACGCCACTCTAGGATTCTGGTCTTTCGCTCCCAACCCTTCTTCTGATCAACTCACTGGTGTTCAGGCTGGGCACCTATGTTCTGACACCTTTAGACACATTGGATCCTGGACAAGGCTATGGATGTTTTCTTTTCTACAGACCAAGAGCAAGAACAACTCAGTTTTAATTCCTTCCATGTCCAGGGATGATAGCTAAGACTTTGTTGGAAGAAAGGGTGATATTGATTTTTTTAAGGTGTTAAAACCACAGGATAAGTCCATCTACGATTAATGATTCTGGAAAGATCATTTGGATAGTAATTCATTCATGTATTCACTAAGTATTTCTCTTAACTCTTAACTCTTCCTAGCTTGAGGTCAGGAGAGCTGGCTTCAAGTGCATCTCGTTTATGGTAATGAAATGAAATAAATGTCCAGGTAGCTTGGGAGGAAGCCATTTCAAGCCCTATCGCAACTCTCTTCTACCTGATTCAGGTCGAGAGTAAGCCTTTGGTTCCATTCCAGAAACCACCTTCCAAGATCAAGACCCTTAGAATGACCCGGTGCTCGCACAAGGTAGGAAGTAATGTTAGTGACTTTTCTCTAGGAAAGGATAAGGGCGGGTGGATGAGCGAGGTAGCCTTTATAAGCATTGTTGGTCAACAGAGATGATGATGAGAACACTACCCACATCACCGTGCTCCCTCTCCGCATGCTTGTAAATATGGCTGTTTATTGATAGTTAGGCCACCTCTTTCCCAATCAATCAGTACAGGAGGGAGGAATCCGAGTGAGAAGGCCAAGCTATGAAGTAGCCATAGAGGAAATGGGAGTTAATGTTATACCAAGAAGATTCGCATTGTACAGCAGAAAGGATTTCCTCACGTTTGGGTGGTAAGACATTGGAATGATAATAACTAAGGCTCATGCTTATGGAATATTCTACCTGAGTGGTTGCCACAAAAGCCTCATGAGGTAGGTCCCATTTTTGTCCCTGTAATAGGAATGAAATAATTGAGACTTAGGAAGAGAATCAATATTCAAGATCCACAGAGAGTAACCCAGAGCCCATCTGCTGGATTACTCTGCTCCCTAGAATCTTCTTCTCCCCGTCCGCCCACCAAGAACCTGGGTTAGGTACCTCCTATATGGGGAGGAGTCTAGAGATGAGCCCTGGAGACATTTTCTTGCCTGAAGTTTCTCTACCTTATTCAATTTCTCCTCCTGTAGAATACAAACACCAGCATTACTTCACTCCCTTTTGTGGACACCAAAAGGAAGAATACAATTAACTTCCCACGCATCAGCAACAAAATCCTTCTGAAGCCACCCATGCTGTATCAGGTGAGCACAGGGCAGTGGACACGCCCCCAAGCACCCAGGTGAGAGACCTGGCTTCCGTCCAGGGCCAAACCTAGAAAGGCCTGGGAAGGTGAGAGGGAAAGCACAGTGTCGGTAAAGCCCTGGGTTCGAGTCCTGTTCTCACTCCTTGTAAGGAATATGAATGTGAGCAAGTGAGCCACGGATTTCTCTCATCTGTAAAATGGGCCCTTTATGGAGCTGTCAGGAGGATCCATTGAGAAAAGGAAAAATGAAGTTCTGGCATAGAAGTGGTAGAACCGAACAAAATGCTATTTTCTTCCTATGTCTTCTACCTGTGTAAGGACCAGATGAGATAATACCAGGAAAAGTAACAAATGAAAGAGCTGTTGTTCACACACAAGTGCAAGTCTGTGTTCCCCCAGGCAAGTGACTCTACCTAGTTGGGTACTGTGTCCTCAAGAAAAGTGGTAAAAACTCTTCCCATCTCTCCTTATAGTAGCAAACCACGGGGGTTGTCAACTGCACATTCCGATGTCCCTGGTTCTCCCAGGGCCTAATATGAGAGACAGATACCACTTTGGGGAGAAAGATTGAGAAAACCTACGGAGCCTTACCTACCATTTTCTCTTTGAAGAAGTAGGAAAAGATCCTGAATGGATGTGGGTGTTGTTTGGGGTCAGAAAAATGGTTTATAACCCCCGGGGAGAAGCGGACGTGGTCCTTTATTGCAAACCTCTTTCCCTGGACAGGAGACTCAAAATCACAGCCAAGTGCTGGCCTCTGAGCTCAAGGCTTCAGAAATACCTTTGCACTCTAGCATTAAAACCCAGGACCCCAAGGTGGAGGAGAAAGCACCCAAGAAGCACAAGATGCCTCTGACAGCGGCAGGTATGACATGGGGCAGTAACAGGGTGGTGGGGCTGGCCACCAATGTCAGGTGTAATAGCTGAGCTGAGATGGAGAAGGGCTAAGCTGCTATGTGTTGGAGTGGTCAACTAAGGCCATATACCCAATTGAAAGAAGCTCAACCCTTAACCTCAGTTTAAGCAAGAGGCTAACTAGGAGTTAGTAGCAGCTTCACAGTGTCCCATTTCTCCCCCGGGAACTGCACTGGGTCAGATGTGTTAGTGCAGACAGAGGGTAAGCCAGGCAACGCCCTTGTACTTGCTTATGGTGAGGCCTGCATGATCACAAACAGGATTTGGGGTCAGGAGCCAGACTCCTCATGAGGATAAGAGACCCATGACTTCTTAGGATTCAGCCGAAGAAAACCAAAGTCCACTGGGCATCTATGTGTGCCAACACTGTCCGTAGCCTGGAGGTCTTCTGCCACAGTAATGGATTTGAATTAGTTAAATGAGCTTAGGAATGACCCCTGCAGAGGAAATCTCAGTGATGAGCTAGTCTGCCTCTGCAGAGGTGAGATCTGCCTTCCTGCCATCTTGGACCTTGATTTTGTCCACGGGGCAAGGAACATGCTTTGTTTATCCCTTGCACAACTGTCCTTCCACAAACTCCAAGACGGACCACGTTCTTGTGCCTGCTCCGCACAGTTCCTTCCTCACCTCTCAGCAGTTTATCAAACAACCTGGTGCCTCCTCCCCCATTCCTGGCTTCTCTTCTCTGTGTACCCTTCAGTTTAACTATTAAAATGTGACTTTCACTCCCCACTTCTCATCCCCTGCTCAACACCGGACCACGGATGTGATCTGTCCCATGCAACGTAGATGCTAACCCGAATTCCCCCCTGAGGCTGAGGTGCTCGCTGGTTCCACCCACCTGCAGATTCAAGTGGGAATACCTGCTGGGCCCTTAAGGTTGCATTTACATGACCTGCCTGACCCCAGAAGACATTGTAGTTTTATTTTGTTTTAATTCATTACTTTTATTGAAATCAATATACATGTGGAAATGTATGTTGATTCTGTACAACTTGAACAGCACTGTAGGAAGCCTCTTTATATTTTTTTTCATTCTATAAAACCCCCAGAGAGTAACCATTATCTGAATGTATAATGCCACAGATTATTTATATTAGTGGAGGCATTTAGTAAATACACTTTTGTCTAGCTTCTTTTACTTAACAATGTTTGTGAGATCCACCTATGTTGTGCGGTAGATTCTCCTTTTTGTTGCTGTATTACATTCCATTGTATAGCCAAGTCACAATTTATTGTTCCATTTACTATTGAAGGACATTCACAGTGCTTTTGTTTTTGAGTTATTGTGAAACTTTTCTACTATGAAGAATCCTGTATGTGTTCCTTTGTGCCTAATTTCTGTCGGGCAATATATAGGAGTAGAATTATTGAGTCAAAAGGTGACATCGTAGTTTTCAAGTCCTCTCTAGATAGGCTCTGTGGCCCGATTTCACATGTACTTGGACAAATGCCACCTTAGTAACATGTTGTTGACACGGAGTTTACTCCTAGATTCCCCACCCCCACCCCATGCTGCAGCAACCTACAGCTAAATTCCCCTACGTTTGTGATTTCCTCTTGACTTATTGAAATAATTGTAAGATATTACCATTTTGCTTTGCTACCTTTCCATCTGGTGAGATTTTCCACGCACAATCCTCAGGCAAAGGCCAATGGGCTGCCAAGACTAGCAGATCGCCTGCACCCTGGGCAAATCCCCGTGTTGCCTCAGCCTAACAACTGCTGTGTTTCCCCCACAGAAGCCCTCAAGATTTTTAAGAACCAGCTGTCTTCTTATGAGCAAAGCGAAATCCTGGGCTACACGGAGCTGTGGTTCCTGGGGCTTGAAGCCGAGAAGCTCAAGGTGGCTCCTGAGAAATTTAGCAAGACAGGTTTTGATGACGAACATGGCTCTTACCTGAAGGTGATGGGGAAGGGAGTCGTGGTAACCTCAGGGGACTTGTGGACAACAGAGACTCCCCAAGGAAAGGAAAACATCGGGGCGGGGGTATTTTGTAGTGTTTTGTGGTGATATATCAGGAACTAGGTATCCTGAAGGATTCTAGTAGGTGCTAACCCAAAGAAATACCATGTTTACAAAATGGGAGGTAATGTAAAATATTCTAACAGAACCAAGGACATTTAAGTAACAAGTTTGTGTCCTGGCTGATCTCCCATAGGCTAAATTGCTGAGGCTGGCCTCAAACCTGCGATCCTCCTGTCTCAGCCTCCTAAGCCCTGGGATTACAGACATGTGCCACCACTCTTGCCTTAAAGTATAGATTCTTATCCAGAAGGTCCAGGGTGGGACCTGAGATTCTGCATTTCTGAAAAGCATCTAGATGATGCCCAGACTGTGAGTTCTTTGTCCACACTTTGAGAAGCAAGGATGTGTTTTTTAATCACACAGCCTCCATCTAGAGCCCTGGTTTTCAACAAATTTGAGTCAAAAGTCCCTTTGGGAGTCTGATAAGAGTCTCCCTTTGGGAGTCCTCATCCCAGAAAAGGCAACCTGTATATTCATAATGTCTTAGGGGATTAATGAGACCTTGTTTAAGAGTCCCCAATAAGCTGGGTGTGGTGGCACATGCTTGTACTTGGGAGGCTGAGACCAGAGGATCCGGGTTCGCGGCCAGCCTCAGTGATGTCATGAGGTTCTCTGCAACTTAGTGAGACCCTGTTTCCAAAATAAAGAATAAAAAATAGGGATGGGAGTATAATTCAGAGGTAGAATGCCCCTGGGTTCCATCTCCAGTACAGCAAAAAAAAAAGAGTTCCCAATATAAACCTTATCTCCAAATAGACATTCTTAACTGCTCCCTCCCTCTCCTTCCCTTCTACCTACTTGAGCCTTGAGTCTCTGGGAAATTCCCTAGGGACATCAGCCTTACCTTTAAGTGAATTTACTGGAACTGGGTTACTCAATTTCAAGGCTTAGCTATGTTTTGTTTTTGTTTTTGTTTTTTCTGGGGGATGGTAATGAGTGTTATTTGTAAGCTCCATATCTTTCTTTATCCCTATTTCATTCCAGTACACACACACACACACACACACACACACACACACAAATAAAGGTCTGGGGATGTAGCTTGGACAGAGGTAGAATGCCCCTGGGCTCAATCCCCAGTGCACACAACCCAATTTCTAAACAAGCAACACAGCCACATTCCTGCATTTATCCTGTCAACAACTGTTAATTGTATACATACATAGAGCACCTGTCATGAGCTTGGGCATCTGCTAGACTCTGAAAATATGACAGGAACCATCATAAATGAGCACAACAGAGCCCTTGCTCCCAAGGGACCACAATCAGTGCCGAAGTTGACATGTAAGCAAATAATTAGGATGCAGCCACACTGGTGGTATGAAGAAGATATGTACAAACTCTTGGAAGACACACATATACCTTAACACCAACACGTGCGCACGGTCTGTCTCATTTTCATGAACGACCTTTAGGAGTAGACGAAACTTCTTCCACATATCAGTACAAAATTGTTGATGCTAATTCATGGTCTTGACTGCTCCTGTCTGGGCCATCTTCCACCCTACTACCACACGCATTCACAAGCACATCCTGAGGACTTGTGCATGCTTATCCCTCCCCACTTCCAAATGCACGAGTGTAACACTAGAAGTCAGAGGTCTGCAGAGCTTGAGGACCTTAGAGATCATCTTACCCAGAATCTCATCCTTGTCTTTACGGATGAGGACACTGCAGCTCAGAGTGGCTGAGTGGCTTATGGGAAGCCACCTAGCTGAAGTCTTTCATGGGAAATGTTTCATGACTTTGACTGAATACCTGCTTCCTGGTTTCCTGCACAAGGATAAACATGGCTGATTCTGGCTCTTAGAAAATAGTGCTCTTGCCAAGAAAGTTTCCTCACCTCAGGTTAGGACTACTTTGTAAAAGTTCAGGGGAGGACTAAATTTGGCCAGGGAGGGGCAGAGCAGACATAAAGCCTTCTCTGATGGATGGAGGCACAGCAAGTGTCCGATATGAAATTCCCCCAAACTGGAGCTGTGGTTCAACTTGAAGAATCATGAAATGTACAAAGTGGAAGGGATCTTCTTTTTTGTCCAGTCCTCTTACTTTTTTTTTGGCACTAGAGATTGAACCCATGGGCATTCTACCTCTAAGCAACATGACCAGTTCTTTTTTATTTTGAAACAGAGTCTCACTAAGTTGTTGAGGATGGCCTTGAACTTGTGATCCTCCTGTCTCAGCTTCCGAAATACTAGGATTATATGTGTGCACCACTGAACCTGGCCATCAGCCTTGCCACTTTACAGGTCATAAGACATGCAGGAAACTAGAAGATTGGGATTAGAAGCTAAAAATTTTAAAGACTTCCCAGTATTCTTGGCACTGCTTGACATGGATGGGGCCGGTGGGATTGCCTTTGGCCCCACGTGGGTGGCCTGGGATCCAGACAACAACCTAACCACCATGGCAGCAATGATATGCGTGAACCATGAGCTAGGGGTGGGGACCCACGGGCCCAGAGTCAGGGCAACTTGACAACTGTTCTCACCATCAGCTGGCTTCTGCAGGTCCTGCATGATCACATCGCCTACCGCTACGAGGTCCTGGAGATGATCGGGAAAGGGTCCTTTGGACAGGTGGCCAAGTGCTTGGATCACAAAAACAATGAGCTGGTGGCCCTGAAAATCATCAGGAACAAAAAGAGGTGTGGCTTGATGGATGCCGTCGGATGAGGAGGAGGTGTCCCACATGGCTCTAGTGTTTCAGAACACCATCCCTTCCCTACCCCACTGCTTCCTCTTACCTTTCTCTCCAACTTCCTCTTTCTCTCCCTACCTGTCTGAGTCCACGAAGGGGCAAAGAGGAAGCAAAAGTGTGGAGATTTAAGTGCTTCTTGCACTGGACAGTCTCCTTGGGGTCGTGGGGAGGGGCTCACTGCTGCAGCACGACGTGACACCTGTGTTTTCTGTCCCCATTCCCCACCCTCCCCGCCACCCACAATCACCTCAGATTTCACCACCAGGCCCTGGTGGAGCTGAAGATTCTGGAAGCCCTCAGAAAGAAGGACAAAGACAACACGTACAATGTGGTGCACATGAAGGACTTTTTCTACTTCCGAAATCACCTCTGCATCACCTTTGAACTCCTTGGGTCAGTCAACTTTTTCTTTTTAATTCTTTTTTTTCTGTTCTCCTCCTCTTCCTCTTCTTCTTTCTCCACCACCTCCTGCTCTTCCTCCTCCTCCTTCTTCTTTTTTTGTAGTGCTGGAGATTGAACCCAGTAGCATTTTACCTCCAAGCTACACCCCAGCCCTACTCTACTCTACTTTATTCTATTCTATTTTTTTTTGTGTGTGTGTGTGTGATACTGGGGATTGAACCCAGAGGCGTTCTACCTCTAAGCTATACCCCCAGACCTTTAAAAAGGGTCTCTCTACGTTGTTGAACAGGGTCTCTCTACGTTGTTGAGAGTCTTGCTACATTGCTGAGGCTGTCCTCAAGCCTCAGCACATCCCAAGTGCTGGGATTAACAGCATGTGCTACCACACCTGGCTAATTCATTATCTTTTGAAAAATTGATTAAGTGACAGAAGAGAAACTTTGAAGCCAGAACACTGGATTTTCCTGGATGAGAATATCTAACGATTAGTGTAGACACAGCAGCCATTCAGTTATTCAGAAAGTCCAGGAGCAAGGAGACTGGGACTGAAAGCTGAGATGTCACCCCATCCCTATTAAGCCTGTCACCTGCCAGTGCACACATGTTGTCCTTCTCTGGTGCTGAGTACTGGACTAGGTGATAGAACCAAAGCAAAGCTTGTGCCCTGCAGAGAACAGAGCATTAGAAAGGACTGTTCTTAGCTAGCATGTTCTTCATACAACAGCTTCCCAATTCTCTGTGCAGAGGTTAGAACCCAAAGGAACGGGCAGCTGTGTGCTCAGAGTGGAGAAAGGGCTTTGATTTTGAGTAAATAAGGACAAGAGCAGACATTTCTGGTAAGAGAGCAGAGCCCTGTCTTAGACTGGCATCACCTGGCTGAACATTAGAGCTAAAAAGCTAATGGAACAGGCATGCTAATTTGATTGCTTTCTCTCTGACAAGATCGTCCAATGCAATTTAAATAAAACCAGGAACCCAGAATGCATCTAGCAAAGGGGAAAAATCTGAGGTGAGCTCTGGAGGCCCCATGTTACTGGATTCACTGAGCTAGTAGCCTGGTGTTCCGATAACACTGTCACTGATGGTGAAGTTCTAGGAACCAGCTAAATATCAAGGCAAAGGAGAATACCCATCTCAGGTACTTATAAAATGTGATCTACTCTACAGGACTTGGATGACAGTTATCTTCTGTGGAGCAAAAGGGACAGCCCAGGCTGCCTTTCTTGACCATTACTGCGTTTAAAATAACTCTGCCATCTCAAGAGAGGCAGGTGTGTGCAGGGAGAATCCTAAGACCAGTGAGGTTGCAGAGGTGCCCAGGGTTACAGGTCAGGATGGGGCCAGAACCAAGTCTCGAATCTCTATTGCTCTCTTCGAGAACAACTGGCTTCATAAATACCACCGAAGTTAGATAATCTCAGAAAGGGAAGAGTAGGAGGAACCAGCTGAGAACTAAGGCATTGGAAGTCACTTCTGCGTCCTTCTCTTTCCCTCTTCTCTTCATCTCACAGTTTGCATGAAGGTCACAAACTGGCAACTTACAAAAACATTTTTCTTCTTCAATATTTCGATTGATTGATTGATTGTGTGTGTGTGTGTGTGTGTGTGTGTGTGTGTGTGTGCATGTGTTACTGGGGATTGAATCCAGGAGCACTCTACCTCTAATTTATACCCCCAGCCCTTTTTATTTTTTATTTTGAAACAGGGTCTCACTAAGTTACTGGTGTGCTGGCTTCAAACCTGCATTCCTCCTGTCTCAGCCTCCTAAGTACTGGGATTACAGGCATACACCACCATGTCCAGCTAGATTTTCTTTTGTAAATGCTTTGTGGTAGTTTCCAAGATTTGCAAGTCAGAAAATTTCATATTATTGAGCTTGATTTTATATAATATTGAAGGCTCCTGTCACTCTAGAGAATCAGGGATCACCTGGTAAGAGCCAGCCTCTGTTACTGCCAGGCCACGGTTAGATGGGACCCTAAAGCCACACTTGCCATTGATAGAGTTGAGCCCCCTCGTCTGCCTTATCTTTCCTTTGCCCACACTCATGTCCCAGTACTTGTCAGGTACCTGAAGTACTTAGTCTTAAGTACTTAGCAGGTGGGGGTGTCTACTTGGTTGAGTGACTAGTAATCAAAGGCCTGAAGAACTCATAGTTTGGTCCAACCTCTCTTTTTTGTTTTGAATTGGGGATTGAACCCAGAGAGATTTTACCTTGAGCCACACCCCAAGCCCTTTTAATTTTTGTTTTTGAAACAGGGTCTCAATAGGTTATTGATAGTCGTGCTAGGTTGCTGAGGCCTCCCAAAGTACTTAGATTGTAGATGTGCACCATTATGCTCAGCTGGTCCAGTCTCTTAACCCACACGTGCAACAAAGTGCTTAAGCGGCCTTGTCAAGTAAGAAATGAGGGTGTACCCAAGAATGGGAGTCCAGCACGGTTGAATGTCATCCTAAGCCTACCATGGGGCAGTGGGAAGGCCAAGTTTATCAGCTACCAGAGCCCGGCTTCCTGGTCTGAGAGTTGCCTACTTTAAGAGGGAATCCAGGTAGCACAGGATTGTTTGCAGGTTCCAGCTTAGCATGATAGTTGCCCTGCTCATACACACCACCTTTCCTCTGTTTCCCCAGAATCAACTTGTATGAGTTGATGAAGAATAACAGCTTCCAAGGTTTCAGTCTGTCGATAGTTCGACGCTTCACGCTCTCCGTTCTGAAGTGCTTGCAAATGCTTTATGTAGAGAAAATCATTCACTGTGACCTCAAGCCGGTGAGTACAACCCCTGCCCCGCCAGGCGAGCGGGGTTCCACCATTCCCTAGTGGTAGCTGGGGCAGCCAGCATGCCAGGTCTTCCAGAGTGGAGGCAAGTGTTTATAGGCTGAGATGAAGACATGGGGATTGGGAGACAAAACAGATGTGGTGTAATTGAGGCCAGTCGGGACAGGAAGATGTGAAGGCTCTCCTATGGAAGGGGGAGGGGCAGGTGGGTGGTGTGTGGATCATCAAGATGTGCTGTAGGAAGTCCTGAGTGTCTGGGATTACTCAATTGTCCCTTTTAATTACCAGTCATTTGTAGCCCTTCAGGGTTCTCCCTGGGTTCTAGAGTTCTCCCTCGTGTGCTCTGCAAACTCCATGCAGGAAGATGGACTATTCTACTACATCCTCACTAGCTCCTCCATCCTGGGAGGTGCTCCCAGGGTACAGTACACCCTAGACCACTGTCTTTACCCCAGGGAATGTGCCTGTATTACAAGTCCTGCTAGCATTGTATACTTAGCTCTGACCTTGGCACTGATTGCTTTGTGCAGGGATTGCTTCTTTTTACCTATATTTTTATTGGTGCATTGTAATTATACATCGTGATGAGGTTCAGATTGATACAAACATCCGTAACATCGTACAAGTGCATCGCACTTGGTGGGCTTCCTTCCGGATCTCACCCTGCTCCTCCCCCTTCCCTGGACATGTTACTGAGGTTGGTAGTGATACCTTCTTATATGCACATAGAATTATTTGAATTATTCCCTCTGTCAAGCCTCCTTTTCCTCCTCCCCCAGCCCTCTTCCACTATTGTATTGGTCTCACTTCATTAATCGGAATAACTTCTTTACCTCTGTCCCCAGGGGATTACAAGCTCCCCTAAAGTCAGGAATCATATCTTTTCACCTCTAAGACCTAGGATGGTACCTGGAAAGAGTAATTAATGGAAGGTAACAAGTAGATGCTTGTTAAATGAACTGATGGTTGCAAACCAAGGAAGTAATGCAGAGAGGCAGCTAAGGATAAGGAATTGGTTCCAGAACAACCAGACTCTCTCAGATATGTGAACAGCCCTTACCTTTTGCTTACTTCCTACTCTCCACTCCCCAAACTGAATTTATTTTGGGAAACTGTAACCATAGGGTAACTTAGGGGATATTTTTGTAATTGGAGATTGTCATGATAGAAATGTTTCTTGGAGCCTTATATAAAGAGGCTTTCTACAGTGCTGTTCAAGTTGTACAGATTTCTAAATGTATGTTGATTTCAATAAAAGTAGCAAATTAAAAAAAATAAAGCTAGAATGTTTTCTGGGGTCAGGCAGGTAACATATAAATGCAACCTTAAAGGCTTAGCAGGTAATCCCATTCAAATCTGCAGGTAGGTGGAGCCAGTGAGCACCTCGGCCTAAGCAGGGAATGCAGGTTAGCCTCTATGTTGCATGGGACAGGTCACATCTAAGGTCTGTTGTTGAGCAGGGGTGAGAGGTGGCGAGTGAAAGTCACATCCAAGTTCTCAGCTTTGCAGTTCCAAGAGTCACAACAATTATGGTCTTTGGGCTTGGATGACTGACTTTCACCAAAGCAATTCACAAGACACCTGATAGCCAAAATATCAGAAAACAGATTTCCTTGAGAAAAAGATCAGGTAGAATGAATACATGTGTTCTTTTGGGAAGTACACACACAACCAGGAGAGTATTTTGTGACTATGGATTCAAGAATCAGGGAATTGTTCTTATAAACTTAATGGTCAGTGTGGAGGAGCTCTGACTGCCCTTTGCCTTCATGCCCTCCATAGCGCTTTTTCTGACAATAAGGTGGAAGATGGGAAGGTGTGTCAGCCAGGTTTCCATCACTGGGACCTGAGATAAGCAGCCTAGGAGGAGGAGAGCTTTATTTTGGTTCACAGTCTCTGAGGTCTCGGCCTCACTCTCTTGCTTTAGACCTGTGGTGAGGCAGTGCACCGTGGCAGGAGTGTATCACCATACATGGCAGGAAGGGGTAGGCGTCCCAATACCAGCTTCAAGGCCACCCCCAATGGCCTAACTTCCTCCCGGTAGACCACACTTCTTTTTTATTTTTTTGTACTGGGGATTGAACTCAGGAGCATTCTACCCATGAGCTATACCCCCAAGTCATTTTTATTTCTTATTTTGAAATAAGGTCTAAGTTGCTGAAGGTCTTGCTAAGCTGCCAAAGCTGGTCACCAACCTGTGATCTTCCTGTCTTTGCCTCCAAAGTACTGGGATTACAGGCATATGCCACTATGGGATTACAGGCGTAGGCCACGCTTCTAAAATATTGCACCACCTCCCAATAGCACTGAAGGCTGGGGACCAGGACTTCAACACACAGGCCTTTGGGGACATTTAAGATTCAAACCAAAATAGAAGACCAACTCCATCTAGTGAAGGGGGCTTTCCATGAGGCTAGAAACACAGTAGAAATCCTTGCTTTTATTCTTTTTTTCATGTGCTTTTATTGGTATACTATGGTCTCATATCATAATGTAAGTCATGTTGACATTGACATACATGCACACAGCATTTGGCGCCCCCTCACCTCCCCATCTCCCCTCTTTCCATACAGAGCACTGAGATTGACACTGGGATTTTCACATATGTACACACAGTTAGTATTTCCAATGATGAACCTCAGTCTTCCCCCTCTCCTTCCCTTAGAACACTTCCCTGGCTCCAGTGAGGTTTCTCCTTAATTATCTGGAGTCCCTCTGGTATCCCAGTTACTCCCTAGCTTGCACATATTAAAGAAAACATATATCCCTTCACTTTCTGTGACCGGCTAATCTCACTTAACAATGTTTTCCAGGTCCTTCCATTTTCTTGCATATGAAATTATTTTATTCTTCTTTATTGCTGAATAGAATTGCACTGTGTGTATTTCCCACAGTTTTGTAATCCATTCATTTGTTGACAGACGCCTGGGTTGGTTCCATAATTTGGCTATTGAGAATTTTGCTGCTATGAACATGAGTATGCATATATTACTGTAGTTCTCTGGTTTCAACCTCTTTGGAAAGATACCCAGGAGTGGTATAGCTGGATCATAAGGTGGATTCATTCCCAGTTTTCTAAGGAATCTCCACACTGATCTCCATAGTGGCTGAACTAGTTTGCGATCCCACCAACAGTGTAGAAGAGTTCCTATTTCCCCACATCCTTGCCAACATTTATTGTTATTTGACTTCTTGATTATTGACATCCTTATTGGGGTTAGATGGAATCTCAGTGTGGTTTTGATTTGCATCTCCCTAATTATTAATGATGTTGAACATTTTTTTATGTATCTATTGGCCATTTGTATCTCTTCTTTTGTGAAGTGTCTTTTCAATTCAGTTGCCCATTTCTTGATTAGGTTATTTGTTTTTCTAGTGTAGAGTCTTTAAAGTTCTTTGTATACTCTAGATATTAATCCTCTGTCAGAGGGATAGCTGGTAAAGATCTTCTCCCACTTTGTAGGCCTTCTCTTTAGATCTTGATGGTTTCCTTTGGTGTGCAGAAACTTCTTAGTTTAATGCTATCCCACTTATTAATTCTTGTTTTAATTTCCTGAGCTTTGGGGGTCTTGCTGAAAAAGTTTCTACTTGTGCCTGTATGTTGGAGTGTTGAACCTATGCCCTCCTTTAGTAGCTTCACCATCGTTGGTTTAACTTCCAGGTCTTTGATCCATTTTGAATTAACTCCTGTGCAGGGCGAGCGGTATGGATTTAGTTCAACTCTTCTACAAATGGATAATCAGCTTTCCCAACACCATGTGTTGAAAAGCCTGTCTTTTCTCCAGTGTATGTGTTTGGCCCTTTTGTTGAAGATCAATTGACTATAAGTGTGCAGATTTGTTTCTGTATCTTCTATTCTGTTCCATTGGTCTATGTGCCTGTTTTTGTGCCAATACCATGCTATTTTAATTACTATAGCTCTATAGTATAATTTGAAGTCAGGAATTGTGAATATCTTCTGCATGATTCTTATTGCTGAGAATTGCTTTGGCAATCCTGGGTCTTTTATTTTACCATATGAACTTGAGAGCTTATTTTTAGGTTCTAGCAGGGGAGCACAGCTACTCGTATACCCTTGACCGAAGACCAGTCCTCCTCTATTCGGGGAAGGTCGTCCTCTTCAACCGAGCGCGCAGCTTCAGGAGGGACGCACATGGAGCAGTGAGGGAGGAAGGGGACACCCGCCTAGCCAGCCAGATCAGCCGAATCAACCCTGGTGATCAATGGGGTGACAGATGTCGCAGCCAGCTCGCCCTCACATCCACCATATGAACTTTATGACTGATTTTTCTAGGTCTATGAAGAATGACATTGGTATTTTGATAGGAATTGCATTGATTCTGTATATCACTTTTGGTAGAATGGCCATTTTGATGATATTTATTCTGTCTATCCAAGAGCAAGGGAGATCTTTCCATCTTCTAAGATCTTCTTCAATTTCTTTCTTTAGTGTTTTATAATTTTCATTGTAGAGGCCTTTTACTTCTTTGGTTAGATTTATTACTAGGTATTTTATTGGTTTTGAGGTTATTGTGAATGGAACTGTTTTCCATACTTCTTTCTCCATGGATTCATGATTGGCATATAGAAAAGCTACTGATTTTTTTTAGGTTGGTTTTGTATCCCACAACTTTGCTGAATAACAAACTCTAGTAGTCTTTTGGTTGAGTTTGGGTTTTCTAGATATAGGATCATGTCATCTGCAAATAAAGATGTTTTTAATTCTTTTCCTATTTGAATTCCTTTGATATCCTTCTCTTGTCTTATTGCTCTGGCAAGAGTCTTGAGGACTATATTGAAAAGGAGTGGTGATGTGGCATCCTTGTCCTGTTCTTGATTTCAAAGAAAATTCCTGAAGTTTTTCCCCACTCAATATGATGTTGGCTTTGGGTTTATTTTATATTGCCTTAATGATATTGATATGTTACTTCTATTCTAATTTTCTGCAATGTTTTTTTTTTTTTTTTTTTTTTTTTTTTTTTTTTTTTTTTTTTTTTTTTTTTTTTTTTTTTTTTTTTTTTTTTTTTTTTTTTTTTTTTTTTTTTTTTT
>PVLC010000961.1:0-75317 GCA_004027655.1 Graphiurus murinus | reverse complement strand
GTGTTGGATTTTGTCAAATGCTTTTTCAGCATCTATTAATATGATCATGTAACTTTTGTTCTCAGCTCTATTTATGTGGTGAATAACATATTGATCTGCCTATGTTGAACCAACCTTGCTTTCCTGGAATGAAACCAACTTGGTTATGGTGTACAATTTTTGTGATGTGGTTTTGAATGTGCATGGCTAGTATTTTGTTTAGAATTTTTTTCATCTATGTCCATCAATGATATTGATCTGTAATTCTTTTCTTGAGGTATCTTTATTTGGTTTTGGTATTGATGTGATACTTGCCTCATAGGAGGAGTTTGGAAGTATTCCATGTCTTTCGATTTCACAGAATAACTTGTGAAGTATTGGGACTAGTTCTTCTGTAAAGGTTTTATAGAATTTAGCTGGAAACTCATCTGGACCTGGGCTTCTTTGATGGCAGAATTTTTATTGCTGTTTCTATTTCTTTGCTTCCTATTGGTTGGTTTAGGTTTTCTTTATCCTCTTGGTTCAAGTTTGGTAGGTTGTATGTGTTTAGAAATCTGTTGATTTCTTCTAGTTTTCCAGTTTATTGGAAAATTTTCAAAATAGTTTCTTATGATCCTCTGAATTTCCTTACTGTCTATGGTGATATCTCCTTTTTAATTTCTGATTTTAATAATTTGGGTTGATTATTTCTTTCTTTTGGTTAGGTTGGCTAGGGGTTTGTCAATCTTGTTAATCTTTTCAAAGAACCAGCTTTTTTATTTGTTGATTCAATGTTTATTGTTTTTTTATTCTCTATTTCATTTATTTCGGCTCTGATTTTAATTATTCCCTGCCTTTTGCTGGCTTTGGGATTGGACTGTTCCTGTTTTTTTAGGTCCTTGAGGTGTGCCACTAGGTTATTTGGTGACTTTCTATTTTTCTTATGTAGACACTCGGTGCTATAAATTTTCCTCTTAACATTGCCTTCAAAGTGTCCCATAGATTTTGACACATCATGTCTCTATTTTCATTTAATTCCAGGAATTTTTATTTCTCCCCTTATTTCTCTTCTGATCCATTACTCATTCTAGAGTGTATCATTCAGTCTCCATGTATTTATGTAATTTCTTTTGGTCTTCCTGTTGTTGATTTCTACTTTCATTCCATTGTGATCTGAAAAGATGCAGGGAATTATATTACAACTTTTGACTTCACTGGTGCTTTCTTTGTGGCCCAGGATAGAGTCTATTTTGGAGAATGTTCCATGGACAGCTGAGAAGAATGTGTATTCAGCTGTTGCTGGTTGAAATATTCTGTATATATCTATTAGGTCCATTTGGTTTATGGTATTCTTTAGGTCTAAAGAGTCTTTACTCATCATTTTTCTGGAAGATCAATCTAGTGGTGTGAGTGGTGTGTGGAAGTCTCCCAATATTATTGTATTTGGATCTATTTGAGACCTAATGTCCCAAAGAGTTTGTTTTAAAAATGTAAGTGTACCTTTATTTGGGGCATAAATGTTTACTATCATTAAATCTTCTTGCTGGATTGTTCTTTTTATTAATAAGAAGTGCCCTGCTTTGTCTCTTCTGATGTGTTTTGACTTAAAGTCTGTTTTGTCAGATATGAGTGTTGCTATCCATGCCTGTTTTTGGTCTCCATTTGCATGGTATATTTTTTCCATCCTTTCACCTTTATTATATGGATATCTTTGGCTATAGTTTCTTGTAAGCAGCATATAGTTGGATTATGTTTTTTAATCCACATTGCCAGTTTATGTCTTTTAATTAGAAAATTAAGACCTTTGATGTTCAGTGTTATTATTGAAATATGGTTTTTGTTTCCTGTCATTTTGTGTTCTATATTCTATTTGATATAGTGTTATTTCTCTTTTGCTTAGTTGCCCACCTAATGGAGTTCGTCTCCTCTCTGGTTTTTGGATTTGCTTCTTTTTTCTTCTTTCTCTAGTGCTGGTTTGGTTGTCATGAGTTTTTTTAAGATTCTACTTATCTTGTAATTTTTTTTCTCTCCATCAGTTTTGAATGATATCTTTGCTGGATATATCAGTCTTGGTTGGAAATTGTTTTCTTCCAGGGTCTAAAGTACTTCATACCAGTCCCTCCTGGCACTCATAACTTGGGTTGTGAAGTCTGGAGTGATTTTTATTGTTTTTCCCCTGAATGTCACCCATTCTTTTGTTCTCAGTGTTTTAAGATTCTTTCCCTGGCCTCTATGTTAGTCATTTTGATTATAACATGGCATGGGAAAGTCCTTCTTTGATCTTGTCTTAATGGTGTTCTGTATGTCTCCTGCACATTAATGTCCAAGTCTTTTTCCATGTTTGGAAAATTCTCTGGAATTATTTCTCTGAAGAGGTTTCTGATACCCTTGTTCTGTGTGCTTCTAGACCTTCTTCAATGCCTTTTATCCATAAGTTTGGACATTTTGTATTGTCTCATATTTGTTGGATATATAGGTTGTGTTGCTGTAATGGCTTCTGTATACTGTTGACTGTGCTTTTGTTGTTCCAAGAGGGATACCCTGTTTTCCATATAATATGATCTAGCCTTCCAGAGTTGGTTTCTATTGCTGTCTTCAATTCATTTATTGACTCCTTCATTTCATTCAGAGCCTCTTTCTGATTCTTTCTTAAAGCCTCAATTTCTTCCTTTATTTCCTGTATACTTTCTTTGAGGCCTTTCATCACATTGACGATCAAAATTTGGAATTCTCCTTGCATTTCTTGCAGGTCAGCATTGGTGATCTCCATTGTTGTTATGTTGTGGGAGTTTATTATTTCCTCATTATTCCTTGTTCTCATATTTTCAGAGTTCTCAGGTTTGTGTTTCTGTTGTCTTAGCATCTTCTTGCTCTTTGTGTGTGTCTTGTGTTTATTTGTTATCTCTTTATAATAAGGTCTATCCTGGGGGTATATCTTCACCTCTACCAATCTGACCCAGATAATCAAAGTTTTGAGTTTGTCTCCCAGAGCCTCTTTAACTAGATATAGTTCTTAGTGCAAGCAAACAGGAATCTCTGATTGGCTACAGGCCACTGTATGCTCCTGGCCCAAACTCCACAGGGCCCAAGACTATGATGTTCTATTCAGAGCCTGTAGCCTGCTGGTTGGAACTTAATGCACCCCAGAGATTGCTGCTGCTCTGCTGATTGTGAGCCCATAATACTGCAGAGTGCTGACCTCTGGCCTCTGTTACCTGTGGGCTTAGGCTCAGCAAAGCTGGCAACTGCAATGATCTAAATTTATGGCCTGGCTCACTGAGCTTTGGTGGCCCCTGAAATACCACTCCAGATCTGCTTGTTATAGTCATGTGAGGTACTTTCAGTCACTAGAATACATGCATGCCAGGTCCAAACTCTGCTGGTGGAGAGAGTATTGTGGCCGGGATCAAATGGTATCCTACAGGGCCCCTGGCCTCTTGGTGTGGTCTGTTCCAGATGGCGCTGCTGCCGCTCTCTGCCCTAGGCCCAAGGTCTGGCAGGGAGAAATTCTGCAGTTCCAGGCTGGGGACTTGGGTGGCTATGTTCCTTAGCCCCAGGGACACCACCTCTGTCCCAGAGTGCCACACTCCCGGGAACCCTTGCTGGCCTCTAGTGCTTGTGCTGGTGCTTGTAGCACCCAAACATGGCCAGGTGCAAGTTCACAGCTTTCTGAGCCTAGAACTCGGTAGGCTGAGCTATTTTCTCCAGACATCAGGGAATGATGTCCCATGGCGATCCCTAAAGACCCTACAAGGGCTCCTCAAACTGCTGACTACAGTTCCCTTCTGCCTGCCTCTAGGGTCTATCTACTAAATCACATTTCTGTGTCCAATAGTAGTCACCACCCCCACCTCTGCAGGGGTGATTAGCAGAGTCTCAGACTCCCACAAATCTGTTTCCTTCTCACACAAGTCCCTGTGTCCAGGCATAGGGGATTGTCTGGTTAACTTACAGTCCTGATGGGTGCTGCTCACTGCTCTAGATCACTGCTGGAAGAGATGATTCAGCCACAACAGCAGTGTCCGGATCCAGCCAGGTCCCTGTTGAGTGTGGAGTGAAATTCCGACTGCTTTCACTGATGGTCTGTAGTCATTGGGCTCACAACAATCTACAGTTTCTTCCCAGAGGTCTCTGGAAGCCATGGTGTCAGCAGCTGCCAGCTCTGATGCTGCCTAAGATGGCAATGGTGTTGCCAGGCTCTTTTCCCCAGGTGGGAGGCATGGAGAGCTTATGTAGTCCTCTGTTCTTTTTTCTATTTCTGATTCTGCCACTTTTCAACTTTTGTTTTTTTGTTGAGTTTTTTGCTGCTTTTCTGCGGAAGTCATTGGCTTCTTTGCTGGGGGTCCTGGCACAGTTAGGCAAGATGGTGCCACCACTGCCTGTGGCAGCTGTCGTTCCCCAGGGGAGGCACTCAGGATATTTTGCTGTCCTCTCTTCTTCTGTCTTCTGGCTTTGTTTCTGTCACCTTTCAATTTTTCGTTGCTTTGATCAATTTTTTGCTGCCTTTTTCCTCTTGTCAAGATGCTGTCTTCACGGCAATTCCATTTTGAGTGTCAGCATGACTGAGATGTGCTACTTCCCTCAGTCACCATCTTCCCAGAAGTCAAATCCTTGCTTTTAAAGGCTTTTGCTGATTACTCTCCTGGAGTTAATGCAAACATTCTTTAGAGATGGTACTGTGGGCTAAATGTGCACTGTTTTAGTTTGTGGAGGCTTCAGACAAGGCCTGCTCTGCCATGTGTGCAACACTAGTACTCAGTAAGCAGTCCCATAGTTAGTTCATCTGGCGGTGAGATCCTTGAGGTATAGTTAGGACTTAAATCTTCCAGCCCTAGCCAGGACACTCTAGTGCTCAGAGGAGAGCCCAGAAGCTCCACCTTCCCATTCATGACTTGGCTAGCAGCGTGAGAGTCAAATCATTGCCTACCATCATAGCAGTATGTCAACAGGGGCATTTAAGGTAGACAGACATCAAACAAATTCAAATAATAGTATTTCTAGGTCCTCATGTAAATAAGGTATAGAATCAGTTGCAAAAGAAAATAGAAAGAAACCCACAGCATTCAGGAATTAATCAGTATGGGCAAGTAAACAAAAAAGGCACAAAAGAAACATGCAAAGTAGTGAATACTGGGTCCAAAGAAGACACAGAGCACAAGTCGGTGAGAAGTGGGAGGAGGGGCCGGACAGTGGGATGTGGCCAAGATGTGGGAGGACTTAAGAGGTGTTGGATTTAAGCTGAGTCTTGTAGGGCAGTGAGCATTTGGATAAGCTGAGAGCCTAATAAACCCGACATACATCTTTTTTTTTTCTCTCTCTCTCTAGGAAAACATAGTGCTCTACCAAAAGGGCCAAGTCTCTGTAAAAGTTATTGACTTTGGATCCAGTTGTTACGAACACCAGAAAGGTAGGCCCCTCGCCGACCCCTCACCGACCCCTTGCTCGGCTCCCCCACTTCCCTCTCTCTCCCTTCACACAAGGGTTCCCCTGGGCTCCAGCATGGGATCAACCATCGCAATGGCCAGTGCGATTCTGAACACAATGCTGCACTTCTCTGAGCCCAAGTTTCCTCATCTATAAAATGAGAAAGTTGAATTTGCAGACCAGAAGGGCTTTTTGAAGCTCTCATATTCTGTGGATGTAAATTACCCAGGAACGCTGGGTCACAAAGCTAACTAAATGTAACGTGCATCGCAGTCACGCCAGGGCGCTGAGGAGTCATAGTTTCCCCGTCCTCACCCTACATGTGCTAAATCTAAATTTCTGGGGAGTACCCGGGAAGCTGGGCTTTAGAAAACAGCCATTCTAAAGTTTGGAATTCACTACCCTGCATTCTCTCAGCTTTGTACTTTTTTCAAGCTACAATCCAGGAAGAAGCCCTGGAGCACGTTTGCAACCACATTTACTGAACTTGTATTACTAGTTTGTTCCTTTGGCTTCTATCAGGCGCAATGTAGAAAACAGGCACAGCTCAATAAACTTCTATATGCTAGGTGTCATTCACTGATTTGGGTACTCCCCCCCCCCCAAAAAAATGAATAAACAAATAAGTGAAAGAACATTTTCTGTCCTGGGTTGCTTAGTGTAATGCAAGAGACAGAAAGATAAAAAGATAATTCAATAGGTACAATGATTACAGAGACACACAGGTTGTAGTAAAGGCACACAAAAGAGAGACTTGGGGGATGGCCTTTCTGGTGGCAGAGATGTCAGACAGAGCCTCCTGAAGCTGAAGAAAGGATTACCCAACAGGTGTTCCCAAATATTCTGCAGAGCCATTTTGATGACCCATGCCTATAGTATTTTTTTTTTGCGGTACTGGGGTCTGAACCCAGGGGCATTCTACCTCTGAGCTCCACCTCCAGCCCTATTTTTTATTCTTTATTTTGAAACTGGGTCTCACTAAGTTGCGGAGTGCCTTACTAGGTAGCTGATGCTGGCCTCGAACCCAGATCCTCCGGTCTCAGCCTCCCAAATGCTGGGATTACAAGCATGTGCCACCATGCCCGGCACCTATAGTATATTTTATGTATGGATCCTATAAGGAATTTCATCTAGAAAACAATGCCTCCCACAAAAAGCTTGTATGTTTACTCTTCTCAGATATCAGCAGCTGTGAAACATACTACTTACCCTTCATATTGGGCTGCCAGGATGTTCAGAACTGAGTTTGTAATGACTTTATCTTCAGTTTCTATTATTCCCCCTCACCTCCTTTATATTTCTCTTGACATCCCTTTTATCTTTATTTTCATGGTGAGGCAGTATAGAGAATAGATACAGGATAGTCAACTGCCTGGTTTCAAATCTGAGCTCCTTGATTAGTAGCTGAGTGACCTTGACAATGTATCTAAGCTCTGTATGCCTCGGTCTTCTCATATTTAAAATGGAGGCAGTGATAGTGCTTGCTTCATAGGGCTGTTGCAAGGATTGAAAGATTCATCTATGTAAAACACCTGAATGGTGCCTGACACATGTAGGGCGCCATGTAGCTACCATTAAATTCATGTTTTAAAATGTCCTGTGATATGGACCTGCAAAGTACCTCAAATCCATTTTGGAAGCTGGCAGGGTATATAAATCATTTTTGTCAAATATTTAATTTGTTTTAAGTTACAGAATTATTACATCCTTACTATAACAAATAGCAGAGAAGTGAATACAGAGCCCCCCTCTCCATCCATATAATCACAAATAGCAGTCACATAGAAATAACCAAAATCTCCTTTCTCTGGCTTCAGCCTCCTCCTCTATAAAATGTAGGCTCCCTACTATGTAATCTTCTATATATCCTCATCTGCTGAGAATTTGTTGATCCTTTCTTTCTATACTTTGTAGTATATAATTAATATGCATAATATATTGAATACATGTTAAATTTAAATTAGACATTTTGCAAACTTCCTTTCCTATTCAGATATGCCTCCCTTCTTGCCAAATTGCAATACTCTCAGAAGCTGTCCACACAAAGTTAATCTGACAGTTTGAAAGCTTAGTTTAAATTAGTTTTATAATTTACTTTGGGGGGGGGAAGATGTCCTGGGGATTGAACCCAGGGGCATTCTACCTCTGAGCTATACCCCCAACCCTATTTTATTTTGAAATAGGTTCTTGCTAGCTTGCTGAGGCTGGCCTCCAACCTGCAATCATCCTATTTCAGCTTCCCAAGTACTGGGATTCCAGACATGTGTCACCATGCCCAGCTTATGATTTACTTAAAAAAAAAAAAACTTAGCCGGGCGTGGTGGCTCACACTTGTAATCCCAGCATTCGGGAGGCTGAGACTGGAGGATCCAGGTTCACGGCCAGCCTCAGCTACCTAGTGAAGCACTCCGCAACTTAGTGAGACTCGGTTTCAAAATAAAGAATAAAAAATAGGGCTGGGGGTGGGGGTGTAGCTCGGAGGTAGAATGCCCCTGAGTTCAATCCCCAGTACCGAAAACAAAACAAAGCAAAACAAAACAAAACAAAACTCGTAAATTTACTTCCAGGAACAATGCTGCTTTGGAGTTCTTTATCAATAGAAGGGATAGCCAGGCATGGTGGCACACACCTGGGATCCTAGCAACTTGATGAGGCCCTCAGCAACTTAATGAGATCCCATTTCAAAATAAAAAAATAAATAAAATAGGGCTGGGGATGTAGCTTAAAGGTAGAATGCTTCTGATTTCAATCCCCAGTACCATACACACCAAACAAACAAATATAAATAAAGTGGGGATAGTAACACCTCCATTACAATCCAGTTGCTTTGAGAATTTGATGACGTTTCATTAGCTAGGTAATTTGACTCATAGTCCTGGCTGGTTGTATTTCCCTCTCCCTGCAAAGCCTGTAGTATAAATTGGTGGAGTTGGAGAGTCTACATTTTTAACCAGCCATCTTCAACTGCCAAAATATCCAGGAGAGAGTCTGCAGGGGAGGAAGCAGTCTTTCCCACATCAGCTCTCTCCCTCTTTGCCTCAACAGTATACACCTACATCCAAAGCCGGTTCTACCGATCCCCTGAGGTCATTCTGGGCCACCCCTATAATATGGCCATTGATATGTGGAGCCTAGGCTGCATCATGGCGGAGCTGTACACTGGCTACCCTCTGTTCCCTGGGGAGAATGAAGTGGAGCAGCTGGCCTGCATCATGGAGGTAAGGTGGGGGGACTGGCATGGGTAGATGTTTTCTGGATGGCTTTATCCCTTAGACCCCAGGTCTCATGAGGTTAACCAAGGGCAGTGGCCTGCATGCTAACTTTTTCTTGGGCTAAATGTTCCCTAAAAGTATTTTTGAGATTACGTGCCCTCTTGTACATTATTAAGTTCTAACATCTTTATCATAAATTTAAAGAGCTTCAAAAGACTTCATTTCCTCCCTATTGTAGATAGCGACTTGTTAAAACTGTTAGGCTAAGCTGGGTGTGGTGGCGCACGCTTGTAATCCCAGCATTCGGGAGGCTGAGACCGGAGGATCCGGGTTCGTGGCCAGCCTCAGCTACCTAGTGAGGCACTCCGCAACTTAGTGAGACTCAGTTTCAAAATAAAGAATTAAAAACAAAAAACAAAAAACAAAACAAAACTGTTAGGCTAGTCTTTCAGATATATCTAAGTGACATGATTCCCACCAAAATCTTTCTAAAATGAATGTGAATAAGTTCTTCAATGGTTGTGCCTTTTCTTCTACTTTGCTCTTTTTTCCTCCTTGAATGAACTTTTATCTACTCTATGTCCTACACAGAATTTCATTCTAATTTTAATAGCTTTATTTTGAATTATTTTATCAATCACTGTAACTTAAAATTTTTTCTATTGTTGTAAACTCCATGTATGTGAAATATTTTTTCCTGATGAGATTGTTAATCACAGAACTAGTGCATAAATTATTGAGCACAAGATTTGAAGTTTTATTAGGTACATACCTATTAGAAGAATGAATACAGCTAGGTTTTCTCTTTTTTCAATTAATTTCTATTTCTGTATGTGACTATTACTACTTCTAGCTAGAAAGCACAGGCTTAAGATTGGACCATTCCAATATATTGGCCCCATAGATGTGAACCCAGGAAGGAAGACTGTTCTAGCTACCTTGCCTCATTCTGTGACTCCTGTTGAGTTTTGTGTAAAATCAAATGGTGATCTGTCATCAGAAATTATTTTAATCTGATTGTCAGCTGACAACTTGATTACAATGTTGTTAAAAAAAAAACCTGGAAGTTATCTGACATAAAAACTGTCATGTTCAGTCATTGACTTTTTACCACCTTGACCTTCTGGGAAGACTACCTCCCAGTGAAATGGCTTTACCAAGACTCATCACATGGCTATTGATTATATCTATTATTCATTCACTTAAGTGTCTTTTTGTAGAGCTAAATTAGACAAAACAAGAAAAATCACCCTAGAAAGTAGGAAAATTCACATTTTAAGATTTTCCCAGTAAATAAAGATATTTTGACTGTGAATAAAGATCTGTCTAGTTAATCTATTTGTGTGTATGCAAAATTTCTATTTTCTAGAGCATTACAAATAGACACATATGTTCTTTATAATTATTAAATACAAATAGATAATTTCATGGTTGAAATTAACAATAAGATATTAAAATCACTTAAGTAAAAATGGCTAGAAGTGGGAGTTATGGTGGAGTGAACACTGACCTGGGGGTTAGTAAGCCTGAGGTCTAGCCTCTGGTTTTTGGCAAGTCACTTCCCCACTCTGGACTGTGAAGGGAGTCATACTAAATGACTCCTAAGGTTGCTGATGGATGATTTTATGAAGCACCCCTGAACCATTCCTGCTTCTAATACCAAGGAGAATGGGGCATCTTGGCTGAGTTTCCTACTGCCCCAGGACTGACTCAGTTTCCCCTTGACCTCAGTGGGGCTGAGAAGCAGGAGGACAGGTTCATGCATGGGCTATAGTTGGAAACCCAGGGCTGAGGGTAACCCATGTAATTTCTCTATCTCTGTGCACCCCTATAAGTTTCAGTAGACAGAAGTGTACAGTAGGTCTATACTTTTCTTTGCAAGAAATAATGCATCTTATAAGGGCTTAATGCCCCTTGGCGATTTGCACCTTCTTTCCCTTCCCAGTGATTCATTCTGTGGTATATCATTCCTAATTCAGCATGATCAGCTTGACATTTGGCTGTCTCTGGGGGTGGCCTGACTCGTGTTGGTGCCGATGCCTGTTTAGAATAACATGGCCAGTGTTGAGTCTTAAGATCCTGAAAAGACCCTGGATTAGGAGTTGAAAGACCTAGGCTCTGCGTCTGCTGCGCTACCGGCTTGATGTCATCACTTAATATCCCAAGTCTTTATCTGTAAAAGGCAAAGTTTGACCACGTAGCTCTTAATGGTCTTTGAATCTGTGATTCTACAAAGAGCGAACCAACTTTGCTGTACTTGTTGCAGGTGCTAGGTCTGCCGCCAGCCCGCTTCATTCAGACGGCCTCCAGGAGACAGACATTCTTTGGTAAATACCCGGTTCTAACTCATTTTATCCCATTGTGTCTAATGAGGTGTCATGGGCCTTGAAGACACTTCCTACACTGTTAACCCCATATTTTGCTTTTCGTCTGGCCCTAAGAAAGTCCATGAGAAGCAGATAGCATGATGGAAATGAGATGAAGAAATCACAGTGGGAATGGGTCTTGGCAGTACAAGGACACAGGACCAGGAGATTGACCAGGTCTCCATTCAGAAGATCTACACAAGCACAAGCACACATTGGAACCTCAAAAGAATATAGTGATCCCCTCTCTAGAAGTTCTCCCTACCTCCCCAAACAACTTTCCCTCTCCCACCATGCCCTGCGCAGAAAAATCAGAGCTGAAACTTTTTTAAGAGTTGTGGGAAATTCCATGGTTATGTTTTATCATGGATAGAGCATTATCTTTTAATACCAAAATTCTCATCTCCAAGACCTTTTCTGTCCCAGGTTCACTGCAACCCTGATATAAAATGGGTGAGGGAAGGCTGTCAGAATAGTCTGGGTTACATGTGTTGTGGCTGGTCAATTATGATCAGGTCATCTGTCTGATCAATTGCTGGGATTTAGCCTCATGAACAGCCCCGTGCTACCCCTCTCCTCACAATTCAAAGACTGATTCTATGATCCTTTGCCTTTCTACATGAGAAGTAGATAGACGGAGGAAGCAACAAGGTACCAACTGAGGCAGGGTTCCTGGGGCACTAAGCACCGCTTAAAGTCCCAGATCTAAAATCTCTTTGAAGAACCATAAGAAACCAAGGGATTTCCAGGTGCAGAAGGCCACAGTGCCCTCAAGATAAGCTAAATGGCTCAAACTCAGACATGAGGGAGCGAAGACCCTACAGACTCCCAGACATCTGCTGCAACATTTTTGAGCAGCTATTGCTGTCAGGTCAGTTCACAGGTCCACACAGACTATGCACCCCCAGGGTTCCTGAACCTCCCATTCTTGTTTTCAAGTGGCAGAGGCCTCAGGATGGGAAGGAGAATCACATAGTTTCTCTCTACAACATGTCCCATCAATAAGAGGGCCCAAACATTCTTATAAGGCGCTACAGAGGCAAAATGGTTTCATTCATCCTGGTCAGTATATACTGTTCAGCCATGCGGGGGCTTAAACTCTAGTCTCCTATACTATTTGATTAAAAAGTCGAAGTCCTGAGCCCCTGCCACAGCTGCAGGATTCCTGGGTCCTCTCCCAGGACCCCACATATTCCCTGTGACCCAGAAACTAAAAGTTGAAGGCCCAGTAAACAGAGGTACTCTGTGGTCCCACATCAGCACCCAGATGTCATCCACTGTGATTAGTAGCACCCATGCCATTCCAGCTTAAATCTCCTAACTATCACCTTCCAGGCGTGGCTGGAGTTTTGAAGACCTCGCCTCTGAGCAGGGAGGTGTCTGAGTTACCTTAGAACTATGCACGCACACTTGCTCTTCTTTGAAGCAGCTGGATGGTGGACAGAGGCTCTGGCTGACTCGATGGTATAACTTATATGCTGAGCCATGGGACTGGCCTTTTGACTTCTAATACTTTTCCCACCCATCACTTACTTATATAACTCAGCCTTTTGAAGAATTTAGAGGAAGAATAGCAGGGATAGTGGGGTTCTCTCATGCTGAACAAAGACACCAGGGAAGAGTCACATCCCAAGCCTTTAGCACTGACCTCATAAGATGGCACCAAGGTAGGGACTAACAAGAAGGAGAGTATGCAGGGCATGTTGGTGGGAGAGTGCCGAAGACACATGCAGGTCCACTTTACAGAGTTCTTGATTTCTACTCTCAGTGCAAGGCTGTAGGATAACAGTGGGGTTTCGGTAGCAACAGCCTTTTTTTGCTAGGAGCCACATCATCTTCAGTGTTTCCTAAACTTTATCTGATTTTAAGAATCATTTAGGCACTTGGCAAAAATCCTAATTTCCACAATTCTCCTCTATGACTTATGAGTAGTTGTGAAATGGAACCCAAGATTCTGTGTTTTAGACAACAGCACCTTGTGAGTCCTCCGACCAGGTGACTTTGGTAGATGCTATGTTTGCTCCAGGTCTTGACTCTCCTTTTCCCAGCTTTGGGCTGCCAGCAGTTCTTCAACCCCCAGCCACTTCTAGTAAATATTTCTCGTTAGCAGCAAAGTGGTGTTGCCTCAAGGGTAGTGACATATTTAGGTGTGCAAGGAAGCAGGAACGAATGATTAGATATTGGGAAGGGCCAGAGGGGTCAGAAAGACTTAGACAAACAAAAAATTATATAAAGATAACTTAAGAGCTATGTTATTTATAGGACTATAAGCTCAATTTTTTTTGGTCATTTGTAAAAAGAGCCCTGGCCCATTTTTATCCATATAAGTACATAAATACTCAGATACCCATTTGTGTGTCTACATATACAGCGGAAGTCTCTTCTGCAGGAATTCAGCAAGAGCAGATGTCTTTTGGAGGCCCTGAAAATCACATTGGTTACAGAAGAAATAGAATGCCATTATGCACCTTATAAAGTGTGCATTACACAAACTTCACTGAGTTTTGTAAGAATTCAGCTAATGTATAAACCACATGAGAGCATACACACATTCACTACTTACGTGCAGACTTATGAGCATACATGACCAGCTTTTCTGAACATGCACGTAAGGATCAAGATGTGAAAATCCAGTGGTCTTACTTTCAAAGAATTGCACAGAACAACCTTAGGAAATGCTGGAGCTTTCTTCAGGGCTTCTTTTCAGAGAGGACAAATCATATCTTGGTGAGAGATTGCCATTCCATGCTATGTCTTCAGCAACCCACCAAGTTTGAGTATTCCAATTATGGACAAAATTTTGATGTGACTCAAAGGAAATAATGAGTTTACTTTGCTTGTATGGCTTGTAAATGAGCTCTAAGCACATTCTCCTAAAAAGGCTTTCTTTATTATATGCTGTGGGTGCTCCAAATTCTTGCTTTATTGGACTAGTGGGGAAGAAGCAAGAACATAGATAAGAAGGGAGTGTATTCTTTTGGTTCAGAGCTGTTTTTGTCATTTCAGATATATTTCATTGTTATCACCATCATCATTATTGTTATCATTCTCTTGCCTTGGCAAATAGTTAAACCAGTTGAACTATTTGTTCGTTTTGGGGAGGAAGTAGTGGGAAAGAGGCTCAGAATGTACTTAACAAATAGGAAATTTTGTTTTTAATGTTTATTGTATTCATTAGATAGTCCACCTGGGTTATTTCAAACTAAGCAAAATGAGACTATGGGTGCATTTGTGCATATGAGGAATGGTGTGTTTGTGCGTATGTGTATATGGGGGTGGGTGGGAGTGTAAGACAGAGAACAAGAATGCTGCAAAGCCCACTTCGGAAGCAGTATGGTTGAGTGGACATCTGAAATGAGGCCAGTGAATGTTGCCACCTGGAACTAACAACATAATGTTGTATTTCCAAAGATTCCAAAGGTTCTCCTAAAACTATAACCAACAACAGGGGGAAAAAAAGATACCCGGATTCTAAGGATCTCACGATGGTGCTGAAAACCTATGACACCAGTTTCCTGGACTTTCTCAGAAGGTGTTTGGTGTGAGTTTGTTGGGGTGTTTATCTCTGGGTTTCCTCTTAAGTACTATACTTTCACATGTGTTTGCTGGTGAAAATGTAAGGCTGGGAGATAGTTATAAAAATAACAATAATGCTAATGGTAGAGTTCCAAGTCTCCAAAATGCTTTCCACATCTGTCTCATCACACAATCTTTTCACCTACTGTGTGATGATCAGAGTAGATCATCTGTTCCTTTCTGCAGATATGGAGGCTGGGCTTAAAGAGATTAAGTGATTTGCTCTGGATTCTTGCATGTGGGTAGGTTTGCTATTTTCTTGGCCTCAAGTTGCCTGGTAGTGAGATTGTAAGCAAAGTCTAATGTCTTCTGCTTCCTGGACTGAAGCCAACCCTCTTCAGTGGGCCTGTTGTAACTATGCATACATGTCCAGTATACACTGGCTTTAGGGCCTCTCCTTGTTCCCCTAGGAACTGCCCAAATCTCCTCATATTAGGGAACTAGTAGAAGGGTGATGTATAAATCATTTATTATGCATATCCTTTTACAATCTATATGTTTACTTTTAACATTAGAGATTAGGTTCTATACTGTAGTCAAGTCATAGTGAAAAAGGATTCAGCACATGAAAAACTCACCCAGCACAGCATTAGGTTTGTAAGCTGTTTGGAAAATGTTGGCTATTGCTACTATTTTACCACAATTAAAGAGGGTTTTCAAGTCTGCCTCCATTGAATGCAAGTAGATTAGCTGTGTGGCATCTGACAAGTCATCATTTCTCCCTGGGCCTCAGTTTCAGTTTCTATAAAATGGGGGCATTCCTAAGCTTCCTTCGAGACCTATAATTATTTAGTATTTTTAGAAGACTGTGTCATACATTCTTTCATTCTTCCAGTGGGACAGAGTAATTTCAGCTAAATACTCCTTTGGCATTTGTTTATGTGGGATTTAGTTGCTAGCTCAGAGGGAAAACCATCAGGTACTGCTGAAAATGTTCTAATTTATGGGAGGGTCATGCTAATCTATCTGAAAAGTAGAGATGGAGAAAGATCCTGTACTCCATCTTCATGAATATACCACCCTGGCCTCATGCTGAGGCTATAGAATGAATACGCCTTAATAAATCCCAGAAATCGACCAGAGACTGAGGTGAATTATCCAGACACCCAACCATTCAGAATGCAGCTCATCACCAAGGAAAATATTATTTACTTTTTTAGTGCAAAGAACTGATTGCTCACAACTTGCAAGACGCAGTTGAGCTGATGGAGACTATTACATAATCACATAATGCTAATCAGCAAATCTTTGGGATCAACAGTTAGTTTTGATCCAAAGTCAACAGGATCAGCAAATGTACACTCAGTGTCTACATTTCATTGATTCCAGAAGTTCAGGAGAGAGGAGATGCAGTTTAACAGCAGTTCATTTGACAAAGAACTGGGAGTTTGAGTTGCTTAGGACCTTGATGAGTCTAGGCTGTTCATACCATCTTCCTGAAGTGGCAGCTATTCCCAGCATGATGGAAAACAGAATTTCCTACCCTGGAAGGTGGTCAGATGGTCGGAACCATCTGATCAACAGTTAGTAGTGATGTAAATGTTTTCAGATAGCTGAGGGATTGTGACATAAATAAAGGATGGGTTATTTTATTTTGTATAATGCTAATGGGTAGAATTAGGACCTCAGTAAAAGTCCCTGAGAAGTGAGACAATTTTGGTTCAATAAAAATGAAGAACTTGAGTTAGTACTTTGTCACTGATACTGAGAATGGCAGGGTGATTCTATGTTGGGAATTCTGTCAAATGTATTTGGTTGCTGTGTTAGAAGTTTGCCTGAATTATGTCCAAATTAGCTTATACATTTCATTCTAGAATTCTATGATTTTCTTTGTGATATATTTCCGTTTTTTCCCCATAGTTTGGGAATTGAAATTAAGCATCTCAGCTTTTAGCTTATAAAACCCTGAATTCCATTGGCTAAGATTTTTTAAATAATATTTCTCATTATGAGATTTTCCAGGAATTATAGAATATGTAATTTAATGTATGTCCTGGCTCACTTAAAAAAATTCTAAAGAAGTTATTTCTAATAGTTGTTTCCAGGTACTTTTAAATTATGTTGTAATCTCTGCTCTACGATGATATCTTTGAGATTCTAACATGGCTTAAATGTAAAATACCTTTATTAGGTTCTTAATATTTACAAGGGAAATAAAACTGTAACCCATGCTGAGCTTTGTTGGTGTGCAGATGGGAGCCTTCTCTTCGCATGACCCCTGACCAGGCCCTTAAGCATGCTTGGATTCATGAGCCAAGGAGCTTCAAACAACGGCCCAGGCCCCAGACCCTGAAGAAATCTGGTTTATGTTTTCCCTCTGAGACAAACAAGGACAAGGTTCAAGGATCTCATCACTCACGGAAAAGAGGTACAGCCCTCAAACACCTAGTCCTGTTCCCATTGTCCAAAGAGCTGAACATTTCTGGAAGATTTGTACATCAATTTATCTGAACTCAACCTTGGATAATTCATTTCTGGCTACCCCATGACTATCCTGCCATTTCTTACTTGGGGGATTTCTCTTTTGGGGGGAACTTGGTTTTAGCGGGAGCCTTTTTGCCTCTTACAATTAGAATTTTCTCTTTTTTCCTATATTCAGTTCCTTTTTCCTTTCTTCTCTTTTGCTTCACTGTGTCTATGCCTTTATGTCCTATAATTACCTTCTAATTTTTTATCAGTGGCAGATTGTGGTACTATGCAAATCTTTTATATGCAAGATAGCCTAGTGGTTAAATACAGGTCATTGATTATTGAGTTACTTGGGATTAAATTCTGACGCTATTACTTACCAGATGTGGTCCTTTGGGAAGTTTATTTAATCTCTCCATATATCAGTTTTTCCATTTATGAGAGTGAGAATAATGCTTAGATAGGGTTGCTGAAATGACCAAGTAAATCAATAGATATCAGGTGGTCAGAATAATGTCTGACACATAGACTGCTTTACAAATATGACAGCCACAGTTTCCCCAAAGTGACTTACAGCTTAATAGAAAGTTAGAATCTGCAGCAATTCACATTTGAACACTTACTCCTCCTGTCTTCTCTCTCCTTCAGCAGATGAGATCACCAAAGAGCCTACAGACAAAATAAAAGATGGTACCACTAAGAGTATTCAGAATTCAGGGGATCAGCAGGGCTCTCTCCAACACACATCTGACGTTGTCCAGTTGCCTCCTCTAGCGGAAGCTACTAGGAAGCCAGAGGCAGTTGCTGGGCCAGAGGCGGCCGTGACCTCCGCAGAACAGCAGAGCCCCAAATCCTCCCCCAAGAACACAAACATTTTACCACCTATTGTATGACCCTTGTCAAAGGCGTGTCCTCTTCCTTTCCACCAATGATTTTTATTAGAGACAGCACTTATATTGTACAATACTTCAGATGGATGTTTTTCAATGCATAAAGGTTTGTTTAAAAAAAAATCATAACTTGATTCACATGGCCAGTGGCCTGCTTCCTCTTCTGAGGGATGGGGGTGAAGGTCCTTGTAACTGAACTCATTCTCTAGGTGTCCATGTGTGTGTGGGGGGGGTAGTTTTAAAGTGTTAGAGCATCATTAATGGCACTATAAATAAATATTTTTCTTCTTGCCCATGTTATCAGCCTATAATAATCCGGAGTCTTGTTTGAAGATGATAGAAGCTAAATTCAAGTTAGTTTAAACAATGAGGGACATTTATTGGTTTATATCATTGGGGAATCAGGAGGTGTAGATGTAGTTTCAGAAATAATAGGACCTAGGAATTCTAACAAGGAATTCATAGGAGCTCAGAATTCCTCAGTTATTAGTCTTGATGCTTCTTCCTCTTTCATTTTCCCTCTTATTCGTCCTTTTCCTTCTTCTTCTTTTCTGCCTTGCTTCTCCTATGGTGAGCTCTGAAGAGTAGAAGCTCTGTCCAGAAGTTAAGATGACCATCAACATCCAGTCAAAAGACCCAGTCTTCCTGAACCAATCACTATGTCTAAGGGATTTGGGTCCTCTGGTTGTCTGCCTAGGTCATAGGCCCACCTGGTAATTCTGGTGAAAGCACCATGACTGATGATTCTCTAGGAAGTAGTAGAGGAGGGAGGGCGTCCCCAGGGAGGAACCTTGAGTACACAAGCAGGGTATTCACTTATCTACTACCCTCCAAACCCAATAATGTCTACTTATTTACCTTTCTTTTGTCTTATCTATGCAAACACAATTTCTATATGGTTGTAATCACAGGCTAGAGAAAATCTGACATAAAACTTAAGATCTTAAATAACATGGAAAATTGGTTCACAGTTTCCTTGGTGATCTCATACAAAAACATGTTTGTTTTTTTTCTGTGATGCTAGAGATTGAACCCAGGGGCAATCTACCTCTGAGTTTACCGCCCCCCCCCCCGCCCCCGCTCAAGCTCTCTTATTTTTTACTGGAAACAGGGTTTAAGTTGCTAAGAGCCTCGCTAAGTTGCAGAGGCTGGCTTCAAATCTGCAATCCTCCTGTGTCGGCTTCCCAAGTCCTGGGATTACAGGTGTATACCACAAAGGCTAGCTAAAAACATGGTTTTTTGTATGAGACTCATCCAGGGAAAATTACACAGAGTGAGAATATGAGAATAGAGGATCAAGAGAAAGTTCTAGGAAGATTAAATATATAAGCAGTTGATAGACAAGAGCCCCCAAGAGACCTACAGAAATAAGAGGAAAATTAGAAGCCAAAGGAGGAGGAAGTTCCTAGAAGGAAAAAAAGGATCAAGAATCTTTCCAGGAAGGTCAGGATAAGAACAGAAAATGCATCATAAGTAGGGTGATATGAGCGTGTCAGAACAGTGCCAACAGGTAACTTGCCCCAGGTTCTATAGCCACAGAACAGTCAAGAGGACTCAGATATTGGGAACTCTTTTTTTTTTTTTCAGTGCTAGGTGCTAGGCAAGTGCTTCACCAGAGCCACACCCCAGCCCTTGTGAGCCTTTCTGATGCCATCTTGAACCATGGGTAAAGTTGGAGATGGACTAGTTTCACAGCTCAGCAGAGACAGGACAAGAAGCAAAGGAAGGCCTTGACACCAGACTATGAATGATTTTGGATATTAGGAACTATTTATGCTTTTCATGTGTATAAAAGGTGGAAATGGACTCTTGACTGGTTGTGGCTTAAGGGAATAGTTTGATGGAAGGGGGCTGCAATTCGTAGTACACAGATGGGGTACATAGAGAACAGCAACCTTTGTTGGTGCCTCTTAGCCCAGCACCATTTTGCTTCTGTAGTCCATGGGAAGTTTTTCCCACTCCTGAGATGTCTTTACCTGTACCTTGTCACCCATGAGATTCCAAAGAAACCAAACACGTGGAGCCCTTTAATTGTAATTTTTTAATTTTATGTCCTTGCTCGCATGGACAGGAAAATCTGCAAAACCCAGTGACTAGCATAAGATGACCGGTCTTTAGTGTGAGTGGTATGAAGATAATGTTAGGGCTCTGGGAGGGGCAGAAGAGGGGGCAGGGCTAGGCTGGGCCCACTGCTGGAAGAGGGGTACAGTGGGTGGGCAGCCATCAGAGGTTCACCATCAGCCAGTCCAGCAGCTGCAGCCGTGTGACGTTTCCTACCGCCTCGTCCAGCTGTCGCTCCTTCTCGTAGCGCAGCACCGACTGCAGGACCTCCCCCACGCTGCGTCCCTTTTCTACAGCAGTAGCTGAGAGCTGGAGTAGCTGCAGAAAGCAGAGAAGACAGTAGTGGAGGGTCAGAACGTCCCCAGGCAGGCCAGAGAGAACCCGGCCACGGCTAGCACCGAGAGCCCAGCAGACTTAGGGAAAGTATGGCAGAAAAGACTCAATCAGATGTCAAGAAGACTTCTGGAACTGCAAAGTTTGCTGGCCTGTTTGATGGAAGGTGGTGTTATCTCCCTTAATTCAAAGAAAAGTGTTACCATTAGAACTAAAATCTTTCTACATTTCCCCTAAAAGGAGGTGGTTCCAGTGGATGTTTATCAATGGTGTTCTTGGCTCTGTAAGAATTCTAAGGTTTTAAGCTCACCATAATATCACAAAAGCCTCTCACTGTTGTCCTAAGACCAACAAGAGTAAGAGAAAGTGTCCAATGGACAAATTGAATGCTGCTTTCAATGCCCTACAGACCAGAGAACACTCAGATGTCAGAGCAGGAAGGCACTGCAGAGATCAATTCTGAGGAGACTTGACAGAATGACAGTGCTGGGAATTCATGGAGCCAAAATTCATATCCTGGTCTCTGAACCTCTTTCTGAGTACAAAATGAGAAAAATTAGTTGAAGTGAACATTCTTATACAAACACAGTATACTGTCATTTAACTGAAATCCTAAAGGCTACCAACTATCTCAAGCGATAAGAGTTTTGTGCATTCTGCTCTTGATTATAAGAAATGCCCATCTGAGTGAGGCTGAGACAGATGGACTGCAAGTTCCAGGCCAGCCTTGCTGACTTAGCAAGACCCTGACTCAAAATAAACAGGGCTGGGATGTAGCTCAGTGGCCTCAATCCTTAGCACATCAAAAAGAAGAAGGGAGGATCAAAGGTCAAATAAATGGGCTAAGTATCATGGGCATTTTTCAGGAGAAATTTCTAAGCTGAAATACATGTAAATATTCTTTGAGACAAGTGGAAAGACAGTCAAAGCAATCATAATCATAATCATCATCACCATCACCATCCAAAGTACAAATGAATGAAAATTTTAAAAGTAAAAAAATTAAAATATAAACAAACATACTGGGTGTACTAAATAACAAATGAAAGATCAAAGGGTAGTCAGTAAATTTGAAGATAGATGAATAGAAATTATCCCCCACTAAACATAAAGGATTGAAGACTGAAAAAATAAGCAAAGCTCAGAGCCCTGCAGACAATACCAAAAGGTTTAACATTTCCATCATTAGGATCCCAAAGAAGAAAAAGCATGGTATAGAAAATTTACCTAAATAAGTATGAATAAAGGCTTCTTTAATTTGCCAGAAAAGATACGAACATATAGAATCAAGAAGCTCAGTGTACTTAAAGAAATTTGCACTAAGACTTATCAGAAATTGCTGAAAACTAAAGAAAAAGAAAAATCTTACAAGCAGCCAGAGAAAACCAGCACATTACTTAAAGGGGAATTGAAATTCAAATCTGACAGCAGATTTCTCATCAGGAACTATATAGGCTAGAAAATGTGTTCTGGAAGAATTTCTGTAAGAAGTTCTTCAGAGCGGGCCAGTGATTTCAGAAGAAAACTAGGAACGTGAGGAATGAAGAGCAACAGAAACAGCAAGACTCTCAGGATAGATTGTAGACTCTCCCTAAGCAAGAGTAACATCTAAGGATATTTCAATGTATGTAGATTAAACACAGTAGACAACTAGAATATAAAGAGGGCAGCATAAAGGAACCTATGTGGTAGTAATATTTGCACTTTTAGTTTAAGTAGTAAACTACTGATTCTACATAGACTATGAAAAGCTAAACATGTATATCATAATCACTAGAGAAATCACCAAAAATTGCAAAGAGATATAGTTAGGACCACAAAATATAAGTTAAAATGGAAAGTTAAAAATATTCCAATAAATCCAGCAAAAGAAAAACAGAGAGAAGAAACAAAAACACACAGGAAACTAGTAGACTTCAATTCAAACAACAACCAATTAAGGAAACTATAGTTGTCATGTTTCTTTTTTTTTTTTTTTGCGGTACTGGGGATTGAACTCAGGGGCATTCTACCTCCGAGCTACACCCCCAGCCCTATTTTTTATTCTATAGTTTGAAACCGGGTCTCGCTAAGTTGCAGAGTGCCTCACTAGGTAGCTGAGGCTGGTCTCGAACCCGGATCCTCCGGTCTCAGCCTCCCAAATGCTGGGATTACAAGTGTGTGCCACCACGCCTGGCTGAGTCATGTTTCTTATCCATACAAACACAGCTATGACCCAATCGTATGCAGCCTACAAAAAAACCACTTCAAATATAATGATATAAATAAGTTAAAAGTAAAATAGAAAATATATCATTCAAATGCTAATTAAAGCTTGAATCTAATGCTTATGTTCAATTGGGTTTTTGTAAAGGAGCTGGAAAACTCAGAGGGGACAGACACCCCCCTAGACTTTTCTGCAGATGGTGCCAAGACACTTGCACATCCTTGTGCAAAAATAAATTTGGACCTCTTCCTCACCTCGTACACAAAAGTTAACTCAAAGTAGATCACAGATATTTAGCACAGGAGAGCTAAATAACAAAAATAATAAAAAGAGAAAATCTTCATGGCTGTGGGGTAGTCACGGTTTCTAATTCTCAGTGCTTTTGATCTTGTGGGCTAGATAGTTCTGTGTTGTGGAGCTATATCCTGTGCATCGTAGGTGTTTAATAGGATCCTTGGCCTCTCCACCCATTGAAGCCCACTGGCAACCTCTTCCCTCTTGTGACAGTCAAACACGTCTTCAGACAATGCCAAATGTCCCCTGAGGGTCAAAACTGGCCCTAGTTGAGAACCAATGTGTAGGTTCTCAACTCTCATCAACCAAGATTTATGAGATGTGACACCAAAAGCACAAAGCAGTGAGAACAAAAAATAATGAATCAGACTTTAACATTAAAAACTTTCACTCTTCAGAATACTTCATTAAGTAACTGGGCACACAGTGGCACATGCTTATAATCCCAGTACTTGGGAGGCTGAGACAGGAAGGTTGCAGGTTTGAGGCCAGCTTCAGTAAGTCAGTGAGAACCTGTTATAAAAGGAGGAGCTGAGGGTGTAGTTCAGAGGTAAGTTCAGAGGTAGAATGCCCCTGTGTTCAATCTCCGGTATCAAAACAAAACAACAACAATATACTCCATTAAGTAAAATGACAAACCACAAATAGAAAACACTTGAAAATTGTGTATCTGGTAAAGGACTTGTTTCCTGGATAAAAATTTCTTGCATTCTTAGACTATATAAATATCTCTTGTAACTCTAAATAAGAAAAAAAAATAATCAAAATATGGGCCAAACATTTTCATAGACATTTCATCAAAGAATATTTATGAACAGATAATGAACACATAAAAAATGTTCCAGCAAACGACTAATTAGTGAAAGGGGAATGGGGAGGGAAGAGGGAAGGAGAAAAGAAAGATGCAGGAAGGGAACAGTTCAAACAATGTTATATCTATATATGATGGTATCACTACTAATCTCACTAATGTGTACAGGGAAGGAGCGGGTTGAGGCGAGAATGAAATATACCAAGTGCTGTGTGCATGTGTGTTTGCAGCCCTTTGAATCTCCCTATAAGGTATAATTACAATGCACCAATAAAAGTATTAAAAAAAAAAGGAAAAATGTTCCCTATCCTTAGTCATTTTAACTTACATATGCCAAATTAATCCACAATGAGATACCACTCTACTAAATGAAAGATTAAGGTTGATGAGGATGTGGAGACATAAAACCCACATAAATTGCTAGTGAGAAGATAAAATGATATAGCCACTTTAGAAAACATTTTGACTTATGAGATGCACCAATTCCACTCCTCATGGTCCACCCAAGGGAAATGACTTGCATGTAAATGCTCACAGAAGCATTATCCATACGAGCAAAAAATGGAAACCATCCAGATGCTCATTAACTGATGAGTGGGCAAACAAAATGTATATCCACAAAATGAAATACTATTCAGCAATAAAAAGGGATGAACTATTGATACATACAACATGTATAAACCTTAAAACTATTACGGTTAGGCATAAAAAGCCAGACATGAAAGATTACTCATTTTATAGCTCCATTCGATTAAATGCCAAGGAACAGCAAATGTATAGTATTAGAAAACAGGTTCATGGTTGCCTGCGGAAGGGAGGTGGAACCTGGGAAATGCAAGCAGGTAAAAATAACCTAGAAAATTGAGATAATTATCTGAGTTTCCAGTCCTATCAGTTATTTCAAAATACTGTGGAACTACATGAAATAAGACATTATGTGACTGGTCCAAGAAGAGATGGACAATCCAACTTCAGAAAAAAGAATTAAAGCTGGGTACCCAGTTTGCATCCCTACCTCATACCTAAAATAAAAATGGATTAAAATCTTAAATATTTTTAAACACCATAAAAGTACCAAAAGAAAACATGGGGAAGTTTTAATGTTGTATAGAAAATAATGTTTTCCAAAATTTGACCCCAAACTTAGTAAAAAGAAATGAAAAAACTTACAAGATTTGACTAAATTCCTTTGGCACAAGTAAACTAAAATGAAAAACACCAATCAAAAGACCAATGGCAACAGAAAAATTTGTATTTAATATCACAAAGGCTCATTCATTGTAATATGCAAAACTATTAGAGGTAAATAAGAAAAAGACCTACAACTCAATAGAAATGAGCAGAGATTATGCACAATTCATCCACAAAGTAAATTAAAGTGAACCTTAAGTATATACAAAGATATTCACCCTCATTACTCATTCCTATTAAAAATGTAAAGTAAGGCAACACTGTCAAAGTTCAAAAGTGTAGCACTGTATTGGCCTAAGCATGGAGAAACAGGCAGCCTAAAATGATCTTATTAGGTGTGTAAATTGATATAAGCTCTACGAAAGGCAATAGGGGGATATATGTCAAATATACAAATTTATACTCAATGTGACCTTGAATTTTCTTTCCTAGGCATTTAGCACATACATTTGAGCCTGTGATAAATTATGTAAATGTAAGGATATTCAGTATAGAGTTGCTTATTGCAGCAAAATATTGGCAACTGAAATGTCTAAACACAAGGGAATGGTAAATAAATTGTATAACTTTCATATATAAAATATGAAGCCATTAAAAGGATGTGAGGGCTCTAGATGTTGCAGAAGATATATCTATCATCCATCCTATCTATCTATCTATCTATCTATCTATCTATCTAATCTATCATCTTTTTTTGGCACTGGGGATTGAACTGAAGGGCATTCTACCTCTGAACTACACTCCTAGCCCTTGTTTTAAGTTTTAATTTTGAAACAGGTCTCACTAACTTTCTGAGGCTGGCCTTGAACCTACAATTCTCTTGTCTCAGCCTCCCAAGTTCAGGGATTACAGACATGTACCACCATGTTCAGCTTACATCTGAATCACATATATATGTATGTATATTACATATATAATATATATAATCACCATTTGTGACCTTTTAGAAAAAGGTATACATATATAAACATTTACTTGTCTATGCATATATATTTCTGGAAGCATAAATAAGGAATTGATCAGAATAGTCTTTTCTTCAGGGAGAGTAATGGGATTAGGGATACAAATGAGGAAATACCCTTAATTTTCATTGTGTATCCTTTTGTACTTGTGGATTTTGAACTAGGCACACATAGTTCAAAATCACAATGCAAGTTTATTTACAAGAATTGGGTGAGAATATTTGTGTAACTATCTCTCCCTCCAAGAAGCTACTTTTAGGTAGTTGTTTTGGTGTATATGTCATCCAACTGTTATTAAAATATGCTAATGTTTAATGCAAATCTACCCATTAGTTGAAGTTTGTACTGCTGCCCATTCTTTCCACCCTTTTCCTTTAAGAAAAGAATAGATGATCGTCTTTATAGTGGACAAAGGTGAGTGCATGGGTGTGTGGGTGCGTGTGTGTGTGTGTGTGTGTGTGTGTGCTTGTAAGAAGGGACCACAAATCTATCACTCCCATTTTAGGTAAATATATTACAGACATTCTAATTCAAAATCATCAAAAACTAGAATATGTTATATATGCTAGGTTTGACTTAAAAGGTGGCTAAGAAACAAATGTCCTTTCATACATTGTACACATGAAGCCTATGCTTATGTAATCTTTTTTTTTTTTTGCCAGAACTAAGCCCCCTTCCTTGCTAATAGCTAGGTGCCAAAATATTTGTTTTACAGATTGGAAACCCTATAAAGAGATAGAACTAGCCAAGGACCCTTAGGGATATATCTAGCTTTTCAACTTCACATTCTGTCTTCCAGCCCAGTGACGAATATGCACACAAATCACTTATGTATTTTGCTAAAGTACACAAGTACACATTCTGATCCCACAGCTCTGGAGCAAATCTGGAGATTCTGTACTTCTAACAAGCTCTGGGGGATGCTGCTGGCGGTCCACACATGATACCTGAGTGGTGAGTGTAGTCATGCTAAGTCAAGGTCATACAGTTTCTTGTTTGGGCTTGATGCAGTCTAATCTGGATGCTACATAATCCTGTGTCTTCTCAAGTCATCAGATAAACCCAGCAGCCCAGTTACAAGGATTACTAATGCCACTTACTGAAAAGAGAAAAAAATCTTTCTTCTCATCATATGGTTTCTATGAGGATGGATTTTTATTTTCTTTTTTGGGGAGGGGGGTTTTGGGGATGGAACACAGAGCCCTGCACTCTAGGCAAATGCTTTACTACTGCGCTATACCCCCAGGATGAATTTTTCTTAATATCCCAACCTCTTGTGTCACTCTTTACTACCTAATTGAAAACATTCATTGTTCCACTTTTTTCTCAGTTAAGAGGAGATAATACAAAATGAGAGAGAGAGAGAGAGAGAGAGAGAGAGAGAGAGAGAAGAAGAAGAAGAAGAAGAAGAAGAAGGAGGAGGAGGAGGAGGAGGAGGAGGAGGAGGAGGAAGAGGAGGAGGAGGAGAAGGAGAAGAAGAAAGAAGGAGAAGGAGGAGGAGGAGGAAGAGGAGGAGGAGAAAGAGGAAGGGGAGGAGGAGGAGGAAAAGGAGGAATGGGACAGAAGGGTAGGTTGTGTGTTAGCTGAAGGGACAGTCTCTTTTAATTCTCTCAGCCCAATATGTAGCAGCAACTGCAGTAAGTGTATATATTCTGCAGACTCTAACAGTCCCTAGGGTGAGCAGTTCCAAACCTCACTGGGAGCTTTTGGTGGAGAAGCAAGAACTTGCAAGAAAACTTACCTTTATCAGCAATAACAGTGATAGGCTGAATTCCCACCTGCCCCATTCTTTAGTTTTACCATCACAATGGATTCAAAACTCAGGGCGGGGAGAAGACAGACATTATTTATTGAATCCTTCCAAATCCCTCACAGCACTAAACAATAAGCTAAGCAAAGTGACAGGGTTGAAAAGGTCATAAATCCAAACCCTCTGTCTCCCTCCTCAGCACATCCCAGGGACATTTTCCAAATGCTCCTTCTGGTTCTTTGGGCAATTCTGTCCTATCTCAATGTCAGCCTAAATCCCAGACCTTGATCTGACTCCTTCACCAAGTCCCTTGGAGGTTCCTCATTTGTACACACCCACCAAATAAAGGCAGAGAACAGAGAACAACATATTATTTATCATTTCCCCTTTTTGATATGTCTCTGGTAAGGTAAAACCTAATTTTAGTTTATTCATTATCTCTGCAGGGAGGCATGATCTTCAACTCCTTACTATTCCCATTCGACCTCATCCTGTGGCTATCTTCTCATTCAGAAAGCCAACAGAACCAAACTCCCAGAGGATCCCTTAGTGAAGCTCCCAGATCCCTCTGACCCTTCTTCCTTACCTTCTCTTGGATTCCTTCATCATCACCAGCAAAGTATAAAATAGGGACATTGAGCTCGGAGGCGGCCACCCACTGCAGGACGGCCTGGAGTTGCTTGTTCTGCACTGTGTCGGTTAGGTTGTGATTACTGACAATCACCTTGGGGGCTGTGCAGCCTTCGGGGGGCTGTCCCGACACACATTGGAGTTCATTGTGAATGGCCTGATAGGCGTTCTGTAGGAGCGCCTCTGCCGTCCCTGTGCCCTTGACTGGCAAACACTCGTACAAACTCTCCGGGAAGGCTGAATTTGGCCTGCTGGTGTCCCCGCATTTCTCGTCCCCCAGCTCTGCCAAGGGACTGTCGCAGGACTTGGCGATAATGAGACACAACTTCATCACGGAGTCCATCAGATGATCCACTATCTGCCCGTTCATGGGGCCATCTTGCTGGGTGGTGACCATCTTGGTCAGGCCAGAAAAGGTACCACCAGTCTCCTCGCATTCACAGAATTTGACAGTGGGGGTCATAGGTCTTTCGTACCGGTGACAATCTTTTTCCTTGGCTGGTTTTTCTGGCGCCTTGGAGTCACAGTTATGGTCACTCTTGAAAATGGTCTCGCTAAGTAAGTTCCGGATAAAATTGAAGAAAACACTCATTAGATCCTTCTTCTCCGTTTGCTCTTGCTCACAAATCAGATGAGGTGACTTGAGGCTGGATTCATCTAAAACTACAGGGGACTTGTTGGCAGGAAAGTTGGTGCTGCTGGCTGCCTCAAGGAAGCTCTGAGCATCCATCCTTCCTCCCTGGGCCAGGTGGTATTGGATCAGAAGTAGGGCGGATACGATCAGGTCCTTGGCCCAGGAGTCTGACTCACACATAAAATTCTCAGGTTTCTCTGGGTGAATCAGAAAAGGGTTCAAGTTGCAAGGATCCTGACATTCAGGGAGAATGTCTGGTGGAGGAGTATTCTGTTTGTTGCAAGCTGCAAATGCTGCACGTTCGAAACCTGGAGACTTACACTCTTTCTTTTGGCTTTTGTGCCACAGGGTCAGCCCCTCTTTGATGATGTGTTCACCCAGAGTCTCGGCACAAGTCTTCTCTTTCTCTGGTTTGGGTGGGCAATACATCTTTTCTCTCATTTTGGCTTCAGATTTCATGGAAAAGTTTCGGCTTCTAGGGTCACCCGCTCCTTTTGTGGAGAGGAGGGAATAACTCTCCATCTTGTCCTTGGTTTTCCTAAGACCCTCTGGGCATTTCTTGGTAAAAACCACAGTGTACAGCTTACCCAGCATGGCGTCCATGACATCTGTGGCTTTTTGGCTTCCATGAGAGAAGAGACCTCTTTTCACAGCAGAGACAAAGTCTGTATCTGTCATGAGGGTGCCCGTGACGTTGTGGAGGTTCTTCATGAAGGAGTCGATGAGATCCGAGACGACCTCCTTCGCGTGCTTGATTAGGACCTTCTTGAGCAGGATGGTGGCGATGGTCGTGTCTTTCACTTGGATCCTCAGTGTCTTCATGATGGAGACCATCATGTCGGAAACCACACTGTTGGCATAGGTCATGATCCCCTGGCTAACGGAAGTCGTGAAGTCATCAGGCCTTTCCTGCCCGCTGAACATCTTTCTCTCCCCGGGTATCGTCCTTCCGCCCTCTTTGGCGTCGCCGGCATTCCGAGATTCGAACACTTCCTTGTAGAAGAAGGACTTTTTGGAAGCCGGCTTGTCATCCGGGCATTTGCCTTCCTTGGTGCTCTCCTTGATCTTCAGAGTGCTCTTGTATCTCAGGTTTGGGGGACTCCGTGGTGCCGCCAAGGCTCTGTCTCCGGAGCCAGGAACCTTGTCTGGGGAAGCATTCCTGGTACAGGCAGTGACCGTCTCGTTCACCAGCTCCGAAGCTACCGTGCTCAGGCTCTTTTTGGGTGCGGGCTCATCCCCCATGTACAAGGACTGATGGACGCATTTGTTCTCAGAGCCGTCGATCTTCTCATTGATCTCCTTGCGGGCCATGGCTATGACGAGGTTTGTGAGGCGGTTTGCATAGAAGGAGACTTCATCTACCGAACTCCCTTTACCAAGATGGATGCCAGGGCCCGGGGGGGGATTCTCTTTGTGGGTCACCTCAAAATGCAATCTCCCTGGACTGCCCTTGTTGGTGGTGTTGTAATAGTCTACGGTGAAACCTTTGCGCAGGTCTCCTGGGTTGGCCAATTCCTCACCGAGTGATGACTCTCCCGGCTTGAACCTAATATCCTGGAACTCTGCCGTGCTTTTTTCCAGGTCTCTGCGGAGCCAGCTGAGCACTCTGACAGGATCTGTTGAGGCTTCCTTAAAAACAGACAAGGTTTCATCCGACTATAACAAAGTAAAGATATGGGACATTCAGGACAAACTTGAGAGCCAGTTACAAAAATTGTCATCCCTCAAGCTGGCTCAATCACAGCCATAAAAATCATATATGTTCATTATGCGCTTACTCTGTATCAGACACTGTTCCAAGTGTCTTAAGAGTATGCTTCATTTAATATTATTCTCATAAGCCGGGCGTGGTGGTGCACGCTTGTAATCCCAGCATTTGGGAGGCTGAGACCCGAGGATCCGGGTTCGAGGCCAGCCTCAGCTACCTAGTGAAGCCCTCTGCAACTTAGTGAGACCCTGTTTCAAAATAAAGAATGAAAAATAGGGCTGGGGGTATATCTCGGAGGTAGAATGCCCCTGGGTTCCATCCCAGTACCACCAAAAATATATATATATTATTCTCATATTAGACATAAATGTTAATGTTGGCTCTCTTATTATCTTCATCCTCTGGGGGGGGTGGATGGAAGAACTAAGATCAAGTTAGTTACTCACTTGAAGTTACACAGCTCATTGCTGATGAAGCAGGACTTCTAGCCCACGTAGTCTGCCCTCAGAGCCTACACTCTCAGCTACTGCATTATATCACTTCCAACAATATATATCCTTAAAATTTGATAGTCATCAGCTCCATAGAACTGAATCAGGCTTTTTTCTCCCCATATATAATCAGATTTTTTCTCTTTTCATATATATATGCACATATATTTATATGGAAAGTTGGTGGCACATGCCTGTAATCTCAGTATTTGGGAAGCTGAGACAGGTGGGTCATAGATTTGAGGACAGCCTGACCAATTTAATGAGACTGTCAACAACTTAGTGAGACTCTGTTTCTGAACAAAAAACAAAAAGGGCTGGGGATGTAGTTCAGAAGTAGAATGCCCCTGGGTTTAATCCCCAGTACCACGCACAAAAAATAATAATATATTTGATACTAGGGATTCAACCCAGGGGTTTTCTTCCTCTGAGATACACCCCAAGTCCTTTTTATTTTTTATTTTGAAACAAGGTCTCACTAAGCTGCTGAATGTCTCACTAAAATTGCTGAGGCTGATCTCAAACTTGTGATCCTCCTGTCTTAGCTTCTCGTGTGCTGGGAATACATGTGCCACTGCTCTTGTATTCATTTTAATTGCTATGGTCTATGGTTTACCTGCTTTTGTTTACATCTCATTGCAAGTATAGTTTTCAAAGAAATTAGGAAATTTAAGAAAAATTGTGCATAATTCGTCCCTGTGCCAGGCTTGATATACTCAATGGCTTTCCAGTGGACTAGTTGATATTAGTTAAGTCTTATTCATAACTGAGGAGTTAATATCCAAGGGGAACTTATTAGTTTTTTGAATATGGACTGTCTGGTAGATGCTAATTGTGATACCCCATGCACATATTAGATGTTTACATATTGTAATATATATATATGGAAAAAACTTCACTTGAACATAGGATAAAATAAGATTATGTGACAGGTGTGGTGGCACACACCTGCAATCCTAGTACTTGGGAGGCTGAGACAGGAGGATTTGCAGGTTCAAAATCAGCAGGCGGTAATTTAGCAAGACTATTTAAAAAAAAAAAAAAAAAAAAAAAAAAAAAGGGGCTTGGAGTGTAGTTCAGTGGTAGAATGCTCCTGGGTTCAATCCCTAGTACCACAATATAATAATAAGATAATGTATGTGGAAGTTTCCTATTTATAATCAAATGTAAAGGATCATAGTTCATATGTCTATCTAGGAATAAGTACAAGTATTTTCCATCTTTAAAGAACAATTTAATATTTTTATTAATGAATTAATAGTATATCATCAAATTAATAATTGATTAATACACTAAAAATTACTAGCTACTCTTTGTTAAATACTTTTAGTATTTGCCAGGCAATGTGCGAAGTGCTTTATATACATTATTTCATTTACCTCTCATACTCGTTCCACCTTAGAGAGTTGGAGAATTTGGCTAGCATCTCACAGATAGTAACGGATGGGGGCTCCTATTCAACTCTAGTTCTGCCTCTAAAACTGGTTGAGACCCCTTCAATTCCTTGCTGTGTTTTCATGCTCTGAAAAAAGAGAGGAGCCCTTGGACTAGTCCTCTGCTGACCAGGTTTAAGCAGCTTGTTACCATGTTGAGGTTAAGGACTAGTGCTTGGTTCAAAAATCCTCTCAAAAGGTTCTAAGTTGAATAGTATCTACTTTAGGGAAAATGTGCTTCGGTGGAAAACTACACATCGTCTATGGCAAGCCTCCAGCATTACATCATCCTCATTTCTTGGAGCTACTTCCAACACTGTTTTTTGTTTTTTGCGGTATTGGGGATTGAACTCAGGGGCGTTCTACCTTCGAGCTATACCCCCAGCCCTATTTTTTATTCTTTATTTTGAAACCGGGTCTCACTAAGTTGCGGAGTGCCTCACTAGGTAGCTGAGGCTGGCCATGAACCCAGATCCTCCGGTCTCAGCCTCCCAAATGCTGAGATTACAAGCATGCGCCACCACGCCCGGCTCCAACACTGTTAACTGCAGATGACCGACAGCAAGGCCATATAATTCCTGTCAACACACATGTAAGGGGAAATTCGACTGACTTTCTCTCCCACTGTGGAAGAGGACAGTTTTGCCTCCCTGTGCAGAGTTACTTCAGTATTTCTAATCTATAGGTGTCTTTTAAACCTCACCAGTTCCTTGTTAATAACTTATTTCCCTCTCTACTTATCTTGTTTCCGGTTTTCATTTTGGCCCATTTATGGTAAATAACCATTGATGGCAGCAGTGATTAGGAATTTGGTTTATTGCCTCACCACTTGGTGATCTCTTTAATGGATTAATGTTTTACAGATAGATTTATTCTCTGCTGAGACAAAGACAACAGAAAATCTGTTTTGCTAGTATTTTTTCCATCATAAAAGGTCATATCTTAGTGAATTTTGTGCCCACTTGAAAGGAGAAGTGCCCGTTGATATTGGGACAGGTAGGTTTTGTGTTTACTCTTGACTCTTGGTTGAAGTTTGGAATGGCGGCTAGAAATTGTCTCTATTAGTATCTGTATCATTCAGAAAAGCGTTGAATGTAAGTAAGAATATCTTCCTTTCTCCAGATACACCTAATTAATAAATTAGGTTTATAATATCTCCCAGCCTCTATTCAAATTAGATTAAATGTATAAAATAAGTATATATCTAAGTTAAATATTCTTGAGAGTCTCCCCAAATAAGGAAATCAAGCTTCTAATATTTTGCATGTGTTAGGGAAAAAGTATTTTTATAAAGCCTAATTTCAGAAACATTTTAGGAACCCAAGTTTACATAAGTTATGTAAGCCTTTGGCAGATAAGATTGGGTTAATACTTTTGTTTTTAATAAAAATAACTATGCCTTTTCTGATTTATCAGTGTTAAGTATAATACAAGTACACATTTTAATTTTACTTTGATTTGTTCTTCATAAACTTATAAGATTGTACAGATCCAATAATCCAGCACTACTTCTATTTAATGTTTAAGATTATGAAAATATAAATTTGTGTTTAATTTTATTTCAACAGTTATTATGTTTTGTAGTAAATTGGCTGGATGATACATTTCTAATATCTTTACATAACTTACATCACTAGATTGGTATTGAGTTAATGTATATTCGTTGGATACATTTCAGTAAGATTGATACTGAAACATTGATAGCTAAGAGTAAAGTTTATGTGTTTATTACTACTGTGTGTTCATCTTTGTCGCCTGGAGGCATTTCAGGAGGCCTGTGCATGGCTGTAGGAAGCTGACTTCCTAACATGTGACTGAGTTCACTTGTCTGCATTTTAGCTGGTGTGTGACAGTTCAGAGTTACACCACTGCCCTCAGTCAGTTCTCTTTGTGAAGTAGAAAAAATAGAAAGTAATTTGGTTAAAAGTTCTGATTAAAATAGGTGATAGAGGCTGAGCATGGTAGTGCACCCCTGTAATCCCAGTACTTGGGGGGCTGAAACAGGAGGACTGCAGGTTCGAGGTCAGCCTCAGCAACTTAGCAAGGCCCTCAGCAACTTAGTGAGACCCTGTTTCATAGTAAAAAAAAAGGGGGGGGGGGCTGGAGATATAATTAGGAGGTAGAATATCCCTGGGTTCAATCCTCAGTACCACTTTAAAAAAATGGTGGTAGAAGTAGGGGGTGTGGCTTGGTGGTGGAGCACTTGCCTGTGTGAGACTCTAGGTTTGATCCTCAACACTGCAAAGTGAATGAATGAATGAATGAATGAATGAATGAATGAATAAGTAAAATAGGTAATAGAGACTATCATTAGGAACAACTTATGCACAGATCTGTTTTTCTAGGGACTGCAGGTAAAACCTATGGGGACAGCTTTTCAGGCTTGACTTCCTAGTCTCAGGAGAGCAAATAATCAAGGCCATTAAAAATCCGATTAGAGATACCTCATGAAAACTTCCAGTAAAGCAAACTTAATAGGGCCCACCTACCGGTAGCTACACCTATGTAAATAACCAGGCCAAACCTACTGAGCCCAGCTTTCTTTTTTAATCAAGAGAAATCTTACTTTGAGATTATTTTTATAGAGACGGAGAAGACTGTTGGGAAAAAAAATTTGTGCTTCAGTAAAAAAGTAGGCATTGTCTGCAGACTAAATATTGTCTGCAAGTCGGGCATGGTGGTGCATGCTTGTAATCCTAGCACTTGGGAGGCTAAGACAGGAGGATCTGGGTTCATGGCCAGCCTCAGCTACTTAGTGAGGTCCTCCGCACTAAGAGACCCTGTTTCAAAATAATGACTTAAAAAAAGTAGGGCTAGAGATGTAGCTCTGAGGTAGAATGCCCCTGGGTTCAATCCCCAGACCGAAAAAAAAATTATATATATATATATATATATATATATATATATATATAGAGAGAGAGAGAGAGAGAGAGAGAGAGAGAGGCTGCAACCTTCCTCAATATCTGATTCTGAGAGCTATTTATAAATCTGTAAGATCTAAATAAAGATCTGAATAATTGAAAGCAATGCTAAGCAATTTTTGTCCATAGACATCCACTTTCTTCCCAAAGGAGCTTCAGTGGAAGAGGCCAATTTTGCCTCCTTTTATACATTAATTTCAATATTTCTAACATACACATATCTTTCCCCATTCTCCTTCAAATTGGTTGTAATACCTCACCAATTTCCTCATTAATTAATTAAATACAATCTTTAACATACATTCATTCCCCTATCTGTATGAGAGTGCTAATTTTACCCTTTTTTGAAAATTATCTTTTGTGTGTGTGTTTGTATGTGGTGCTGGGAATTGATGCCAGGGCATTTTACTTCCAAGCTACACCCCCAGGCTGATTTTATTTTTATTTGGAAACAGGGTCTCACCAAGTTGCCGAGGCTACCTTCAAACCTGTGATCCTCTTATCTCAGCCTCCCAAGTACTGGGATTATAGGTGTGTGCCACCACACCCAGCTTGGAAATTATCTTTTAATACTGCTTAGTTATCTACAGATAAGCACATAAACTTACTAAAGGGCATGTTTCTAAGATCTGACTGTATTGTGTACAGTGAAGCTTTATTATAGGACAGATATGGGCTTTGTTCTGTAATACTTTTCACAGAACATTAAACCACAGCAAACCTACAACATAGCATACAGCTTTACAATGGTGTGCACAGAATTGTATTCGCTTGCTGTGTTTAGGTTTTTATTGTCTATTTTTAAAAGTCTAAAGTGTGTGCAACCTATAGCCATTATTCCACTAGGTCCACAGGAAATTTGCAAAAATGGGTGATCAAGCCTCAGTGGCTGAAAGACTAAGAACCACCATTTTCTTTCCCATCAAAGCAGTCTACATCTATCTCTTCAAACTCCTTTGGCCTCCTGCAACTGTCTTCCTCTTACACAACAGTGTGCAGAGCAGTTAGGGAAGGAAGATGCCAAATGATTTTGGAGTCTTTCTTAAGGCCAAGCAAATTTACATGTCCATGAAGGAGAGAACTTAGGGTTAATGGGTTTAATTTTCTTTGCTCACCTCTGCTTCAACAGCTTTATTTAAGGCAACTATAAACTTCCCTGTCCTATTTGTCTTCTCCACATCTAACTCAATCAAGCATGTATCATGTAGTTTATCTGACCACCTCCTACTTGAAATGATCCATTCTTTAAATACTAACAGCAATTACTGTTCAGAAAATCTACTTGGCAAGTAATCATGAGCTGCCCTTTTTATCAATATCCAGAAGTTGTTTAGAACTTTTAAATTACATTTATATTTTCATATATGAATAGTAAGGCTCACAGGGGCAGAAATTGTTTTATTCTGTTCTGCAAGTCTCAGAGAGCTTCTCACCTCATGAAAAAAAAAAAAAAACAGGGAATTTTTGCTCACTTGATTTAACATTGAAACTGATCTGCCTTTTGTTTCTGTACATAAAAGATTAGAGGTCAATAAAAGATTGGATAGAAGCAATTTGGGTTAGCCATTACTCTACAGCAATTCAATATTTTTATCCATATTTTTTTTTGTATGTGTGTGGTACTGAGGATTGAACCCAGGGGCATTCTACCTCTGTGCTACACTCCCAGCCCTATTTTATTTTATTTTTTAAAATATTTATTTTTGTGGTACTGGAGATTAAATCCAGGGACATTCTATCTCTGAGCTATACCCCTAGCCCTATTTTATTATTATTTTTAAACAGGGTCTCACACTAAATTGTGGAGTTGTGGAGGGCCTCATTAAGTTGCTGAGGCTGACCACATTCCTATGATCCTCCTATCTCAGCCTCCCAAGTACTGGGATTATAAGCGTGCACCACCATACCTGGCTATTTTCCATATATCTTAATGTCTCACATAGATTTGTTAGTGGTTTTCTCTTTTAGGCTCTCACAGACAAGAAAGTAGATTTGGGACAAACAGAAGGTGGGTCATGTAATATTACATCAAATAAGTGTTTGATCATTGTTAATAACAAGGGCAAGGATTACAATAGTGACTGCATTAGATTTTGGAGATCCTTAAAAGTAGAAAATTCTGTCTAGTTTATTTTTATGTCTCTGATCCTCACACCCAGCACAGTACCTGTGCCAGTCAGTTTACTGTCTCTTGCTTCAATCCCGTTCTTTGCCTTGCTCTGTGACTCTGGGGCTGGACCCTTTAAATATTTCTCTTTGGCTCGTTGGCTCTGTCAATAGAGGGCACTGGAGGGGCGATGCGTGGTCATGGCAGCAAGAAAGAGCTCCCTTCTGGCTGTGGGCACCAACTGGCAAACTTGCAGTGGCAGCCACACTCTCTCAAAGACACTAGAAGCAGCCTTGGTTGAGAGAGGGGGAGCTGCTGGGTGTGCTGTGTTTCTTTCTTGTTCACTCTCCCTTAGACTGTAGGAAGTACTGCTTTTTGCATTTGCTATTAGTGTCTTTCAGCAATTAATTATGTTTTAATATTAATTAATTAACTAGTTAATTAATTAATTAACTAGTTAATTAATTAATTAACTAGTTAATTAATTAATGTATTTCTGGGACTAGGGATTGAAACCAAGGGCATCCTACCTCTGAGCTATACCCCCAACGCTATTTTATTTCTTATTTTGAAACAGGGTCTCACTAGGTTGCTAAGGGCCTTGCTAAACTGTGAAGGCTGTCCTTGAACCTGAAATCCTGTTTCAGCCTCCCAAGTACTGGGATTACAGGCATGTATCACCATGCCTGGCTAGTAAATGATTTTTATTTTTATTTATTTTTAAATTTTCTGTGGTACTGGAGATTGAGCCCAGAGGTGTTCCACCTTCCAAGTTATGCCCCCACCATTTTTGTAATTTTTGAAACAGGGACTTGCTAGGGTGCCGAGAATCTTGCTAAATTGCAGAGGCTGGTCTCAAACCTGTGATCCTTCTGTCTCAGTCTCCCAAGTACTGGGATTACAGATGTGTGCCACCATGTTTGGCTTGTTTCTAAGTATTAAATTATGGATATGGTTTCTATCTACTGATTGGACTCTGAGTGATACAGTGCCTGATACTGAGTAAATATTTAATAAATATTGAATGGTAAGGGCAGAATGACAATTTTACTGGGATGAGAGCTTAAGGTTTTCAGAATTTTAAGGCATTCTACATTTCAAGAAAATATTTTCTGAGCCTTGAAGGCATTGATTTACATTCCTTATCTGTTTGAGACCTAAGTTTTATGGCCATATGTATATATGTGTGTGTATATATGTTTAACTTCATTAGTTATAACATATTTCTCCTACTAAATGCCATATGAAAAGCATTTTTTAAAAAACAATGAATTTCTTTGGGAAAAACTGGGGTTTACTTTTTCTATAGAAGCTCATTTTCCCCCAAGAATCCCACCACAGGAGGTAGAAGTAGTGGCTACTATTGATGAAGCCCCATGTATCCCTACCCTAGTGTTTATGAAGAGGTCGACCCTTACCATTTTCCAGTCCTGGGGTTGGCCATCTCCGGGTGAATAGACATCAACTTTGCATACTCCATTTTGGCTTTGCAACCAGTCAACCCTATCCGTCATCTGGAAGTAGGAAAAATGAGGTAAGTCATCAAAAGGCCAGGTCATATGAAAGTAAGAAGTAAGATGAATGTCTGAGGTGTAGGAGAGAGGACCTGTCTCAAGAGTTACTTCAGACCCACGGAACTCTGGGTATCTTCATTTTTAGCTCTCAACTGCAGAAAGATGTCTTAGCCTCTCTAGTGAGGAGGCTGGTACCTGGTACACATTATAGGTACTTAATACAAATTTGTTAACTGATTGAACCTAGGAAGACATGTCCTGCTCTTTGAGTCCTTTCTTGATAACCCTTCCCTCTCACTCTTGGATTTTCAGTAGACACTCAAAACTAAATGCAACTGAAATAGAATTTAGTTCTCCATTGCCCGTTCTTGCTACACCAACTTATTTTTAAGCAATATATCACTTATAATTTCTAGAGCACTAATTTATTCACACTACCACTAAGTCTAGTAGCTCTTCCTTAAGACTAGTCCCTCTTCCAATTAGCCAAGGATCTTGGGGGGGGGGGATTCTCAGTCTCCATGGTTCAACTAAACTTCTGAATGCCAGAACAGAAATATCATATACACCATCCAGTATCCAGAGATGCAGTGATATCCTTGCTAACATGGATTCTTCCACAGCCCTCTGAGTACTTCACTCTATTCTCTGAGTAATGGCTCTACCATCTACCTGGTCTTCCACACCAGAAAGTTCAGACTCATGTAAGTTGTCCTCTTCTACCCCATGCCTCTCTCCCTCTAGCTACCACTTGTATCTTCTTCCATTTGTAGCTATTTTTTTCTCAAGGGAATTGCTTATACTTGCTGCTTTCATGGTCCCTCTTCCAAACTGAATATCACAGTCCTTACTTTATATACTCTTTTGGCCGATGGTTTTTGTCGCTCATGGTAGTCTTTAAAAACATAGCCAACTATCATGATGATGTAGATAAGCCACTGGTAATCTAAAGGCCTGAGAAGCTTCCCTTTGCCTACCTTTTCCATGCCTGACTTCCATGCTTCTAGGCTTACCCCAATGAAATTTTCCTTCTTTCATTAGAAACTTTTCTCAGATCTATACTTCTCAATAAATGAGATAAGATGTCCAAAATTTCATCCCAGTGTCCTGAACATCTTTACAAAAGAGGCATACCTTTGTATTTTGATTTTGAAAAAATACTAGTTTTAAATTCTGCTATAATGAATTCCAACAGCTTATGCTAATTTTTAATAGTGACACTGTTTTACAAAGAATTGCTTGAAATAGTGGAGTATTATTAGGGAATATATCTGTGGTTAATTGGAAATATTTGTTTTAAAGGACCTTGGGCTATGGTGGCATAGATATCTTCTCTCCAAATAAAACTAATACAAACCAAAGACTGATTAAAAACATGATTTAAACATATGTGTGGATATACTATTTTTGTTATACAGAATATTATAGATAATTATTGAAAATATAAGATCTTTAAAGAGCTACTTGTTTTTTTGTTCCCATGAGGATTTGTGTCCATTTTCATACTCCAATCACTGACTTGGATTATTGGGCTAGCAAGACAGTTTTTTATTACTCTTCCACATACCATAATACAATAGATTCTTGGGTAAACAGTGGGTTCTCCACACTGATTAGCCCTTAGAATCACTTAGGGAATTGTGTAAAGTTGTTGAATCTGAGTTACTACTTCCGTAAAATCATATTTCAATGGTTTTGGATTGGGGGAAATTTAGGCATTAAATTTATTAAAATTTCCCTTGCAGGTCATAATGTGCATCCAGAATTGAGAATTCCTGGGCTTATCTGGAGAGAACTTCTCTAAGAAAGACCGGCTAGCTTTGGAAATTATTTACTTTTTCTTTAAAAATTTTAGAGCTAGATTCCCTAACCTTCTTTAATATCTTAATGTTTTGTTACCTTAATGAAGAAGTTGCTAAAAGTCTATGCAGTTTAAGCCTGTATTGTCCCCAGAAGCTCACTATTACATAAAGATATTCTTATACTTGCATCAGGACTGTGAAGAAAAGCATTAATGATACTGTTACTTGGCCACAGAATGGTTAGACTTAGAAGCAGATTTGTCCTAGATTGAAATGTGTGTCTCTTAACCTCCAGTTTATATTTCACCCTAATGAGTTGCTTCTAATAGAACAGCAAAATCAACAGAATCTATTGCCTTATTCAATCTGTACACTACAACTTAAAAAGATGAAAATTTAGTAAAAGTAGTAAAGAAATTATGAGATTACTTACTCTTACTGAGGACAGGTTCTGAGATCTGAGGAAAGCTCTTGATTAATTTGTTGTTGTCTTCTCTATCCCTAAGTTTACCCACCCCTCCTGCCATGTAATATATAAGGAATCTGCAATGATAAGACACAAATAAAAATGACTAGTTTTGTATGTGAAAACTACTAAGGAGGCTGAGAGAAGATGATCACAAGTTTGAGTCCAGCCACAGCAATTAAGTAAGACCATGGCTCAAAATAAACAATAAAAAGGGCTGGGAATGTAGCTAAGTGGTAGAGTGCCCCTGGGTTCAATTCACAGCACTGCAAAACAAAAACAAAAACCAATACATAGGAACCGTACTGCCCTTATTACCAATAATGACCTTGACTTATTATTTTCTCATGTGCACACTCAAATAATGAGCACAAAATGACATTCAAATCTCATAGAGGGAGTTCACATCTTATTCCTGGTGAATGCCAATAATACTCAAGGGACCAAAAAAAAAAAGTTTCACATTCTGGCCAATAGTTTCTTAAATGACTATCATTATTCTCTACCAGAAAATCATTGATATATATAGGCTTATTTAACAATAAAGTCACTGCAAAGATTTTAATCTAATCTCAAACCTGCTCGAATAGGAAGCTGGAAGATGAAAGCTGGAATGGAGAATAAGGGCCCTGGATTCATAGATCACAAAACATATGTAAGCTGTCCTTTAAAGACTTGGGAGAAATATACATCCATGTATTATAAAGGAAGTTCATAGCTAATGTCTTCCAGTTCAGTTAACTTCTTATACTGTCTCTACTAAGACATTTCAACAGAAGACATTAGGCATTGTACTCTCATCTTGGAATATCCACTTATTACTACCATCCAATAATAGTTCTCTAAACCTTGCCCTTAATTCACAGTCCAAGTTAAAAGTTATCCTATCCATGAAATATTTCCTAAATGCCTAAATGAATGTGATTGTACCCTAATCGAATTTTCCATCTTATTTCATTTCTACCTTTACATCCTATCTAGTATTCTATCTAGTGTCCTCTGTGTGTTTATCTGCATCCATGAAGCTTGTTTTACGCTATTAAAACCCTCTAAGTTGTCTTGGCTGATAACATATATAAAGATGTACTCAAATACTTTTCGATAACTACCTTTAGACTTCTAAATCAATACATACATTTCCCATAACAAGGTGGAAATTAAGAAAGGAAGATCTCAGTTAAATGGAATCAATGAATGGATTAGTTAAATGGAATCAATGAATGGATTCATAAATTTCTTACTAAGTTCAAAAGTTGGCAATATCATCCTGGAGGTATGTTGAGAAGTATGAGAAAATGACGGTGCCTTGTGTTATCTATTGAATTTCATAAGAAAGCCACCTATATATCAAATGTAGGGTTTATTTTCTTTAATTTATCTTACAGTTTAGGATACTAAGGCTCAAACGGAATATTAGACCCTGTGTGTTTCTTTAGATATATATATATATCTAAAGAAATATATATATCTAAAGAAATTCCAACTGCAGTTTAACATCCTGTAAGCTGTGAGATTTCTTTTTTACAATGAATAGAAGGATCTTATGACCATCAAAATGTGATTATTACCTCAAGTTGAGGATTAGAGACCAGGCATGCTGGTGAGGTGTGCTAAGATTGCTGTACCGTGGATCACAGTGCCTTCTCAAGATATTTTTCTCTTGCCTCAATCTTAAGAGTCTCCTGTTCACTCAAGAAACTCATGAAAAAGCTAAGTTCTAATCAACCTAATGAAGCTTTTGCAAGATTGCTACATATCTTATTATGTTTTCTGATTGATTCAATCAGGTCTTATTACTGGCTTAAAAAGGGATGAATATATTGTGTCCATTTTCTTTTCTCTCTCCCTTTCTGCAAGTACCTGGTACGTTGTAGAAACAATAACAATTGATTGTTGCTGAAATCAGAGTTTCAAGTGATTTTGTTAAATAAAGAAAAGTGTGTTTCTCACTATTCATTGATAAGCTTTCCTGTGGAACCGTTTTATTTTTGCTTTTCTTTAGTAATATGTTCTTTCTCTCCAGTCCCAGTAATACTATATATATATATATATATATATATATATATATATATATATATATATATATATATATTTACACTATATATATATCTACTATATATACTATATATACATATATATGTATATATATCTACTATATATATCTACTATATGTATATAAATACTACATATATATATATATCTCTTGTCCATTCCCAGCAGTACTCTGTTGTCTAACCAAGGTTTCTGAAATAATGAGATGATTACAGTTGGTGCAAATTGGAGCTATTCTAGTCTGATTTTACTCTTAGAGCACTGGAAACAAAAGAACTTCTGGAATAGTCAGACAGTGAGGAGGAAAAGCCAGTAGGTAGACAAGTCTCCACTCTCAACATCACATTGAGAAGCAGGAAGACCCCTCCTACCCCCCAAAAGATAGCCAGGGATATCTGGTCAAATCTTTACGAAAATCAAAATGTTAGCAATAAAGATAGTGGGTATAATGTTGCTGAGGGAGACAGTCATTTATTTACAGAAGATTTGAAGGCAAAAATCAAAGCTGGCTGGGTAGAAGAATGAGACTAGGTTGAACACACAAAATGTTGCCCATCACTTGTCACTGAATTCTCCCTTTTAACCACAGAGGATCAGAAAATGGGCTGTTTTACCAATCCAGTGGGATTTCCTACCTCTGTAGCTCTGGAATAGTGAACCACAAAAGACTCCAGAATATACTTTTAAAGTCAATGAAGATGCTGGGATGTTCTTGCTCAGCTCAAGATCTTGTTTCCTCCCCCAGTCTTCCATGCACCTCCCCCTTGTTGGCACTGCAGAGTGACATCAGAATCACAACTGGTGATATCACCGTCTCTATAGCAACAGTGTGAGGCTGCCAGAAATTGAGCAATCAAAGGGCCAGAGGAGGGGTGAAGAGATATTCCAAGGTTCTGATGCTTAGTTTGGAAAGACTAGAATTGTTTTCTCCTGATTAATTTTCTCCTTTGAGTGTTTTAATTTCAGTGGAGGAGTGTGGGAGGAGAAATTTTTGCCAATGGATTCCACTTAAAACAGCGGAATAAGTATCATGTATTAACAAATCCAGATGGCTGTAGAAAAGAGTAAGATATAAAAAACTGTGAGTCAAGCCATGCAGGATGGTGCATGATTGAATCCCAGTACTTGGGAGGCTGAGACAGGAGGATCACAGGTTTGAGGAAAGCCTCAAACGTAGGAAGACCCTGTTAAAAAAAAATGGCAGGGAGTATAGCTCAGAAATAGAATGTTCCTGGTTCAATCCCCAGTGTCATGAAAAAGAAAAAGGAGTCCACTAAATTGCAAAGCCCATAGAGTCACTTCACTTTGTGTGATCTGGCTTAGACTTCTATTTATAAGCATCTTACCATTTGTAAAGAACCACTATCACCACCAAAACACAACGTTTGGGATATTTTTCCTAAACTGATGATCTGTGGTGTGTACTTTATCTTAGATGGGCAAAGATACAACAGTACTAAACCATCCTTTGTAATGTCTGACCTGAGAAGATAAACCAGGATAAATCAGACCAAGAGACATTTGGATGGACAGTCCAGGCTTGAGGAAGACTTTATAGTATAGTCTCCTTAGAAATGTTACCTGAGATACTCTGTAATTAATGGTTAAGTTCAAAATGTATAGGTTCCATGAAGCAAAAAGAATTTCCAATCAGGGTAACGATTAAAAATCATAATAGAATCAAAAGTGACTGGTTTATTACAGACTTCCTTCTACAAAGTTGTTTATCTATCAATGATCTTTTATATTAGGTCTCACTTTCTTCACCTTTTTTGTGGTACTGGGGATAGAACCCAGAGAGGGTTCTCCACTGAGCTATACTCCAAGTCCTATTTTATTTTTTATTTTTGAAATAGGGATTGCTAAGTTACTGCAGGCTGGCTTCTAACTTTCTGAGATGGTCTCAGTCTCCCAAGTACTGGGATTATGGTGTGCACCACAGCATCCAGCTGTTTCTTCACCTTTCAAATAAAGAAATTAGAGTCAGGTGCACTGTTACATGCCTGTAGTCCCAGTTTTTGGAAGGCTGAGACAGGAGGATAGCAGGTTCAAGACCAGCGTGCAGTAACTTAGACCTTTTCAAAATAAAAGAGAGTGGGGTGTAGTTCAGTGGTAGAGTACACCTGGGCTCAATCCCTACTTGGGCTGGTCAGTCTCTTAAGATTTTTTCTAGCTCTAACATTCTATGATTTGGATCCATCAGTGGTATTTGAATAGGACCACACATACCTGCATATAACACTTTGCAGCTGATAAAGCTGCTTCACATCCATTATGTCATCTGATCCTCACAATAATCTTTTGAGGTTAACAGGAAAGATATTATTTTCCCTGTTAGGTAAAGAAGCATCTAGGTCACAACAAATAGCTGGTACAACTAGGACTGAATCTTATATTCTGGGAGTTAAAATTAGTGCTCTCTCAAGTATACCATGATGGCCTGCAATTGGAATTGAGAACATGAGCCAGTGTTTGACTTAGATATGCTAAATAATAAAATTGTTATACAGGGTTTAAGAGGTTGCTGATAGTGGGGTCAATTTATCAGAAACAGGAAAATATGTTGATATTCATATTGATCCCAGATTCAAGTATTAGCAAAGTTTAAGTGCTGAGTAACCACAGGATAAGGCCAAGAAATAGAAGACAATGTAGCATTACCAAGCTCTGATAAAAGATTTCTTTCTTTTCCCACTTCGATCTGGTAGGTGACACTTCAGTAAACAGCAATTGTGGGAGAGTGGAAATAACCCATCTGACAAGCCGAGTAATAGGAAAGTTCTACTCACTACTGGCTTGTTTATCTCAGCAAAACACAATCTTTCTTCCTGAAAATTCAAGCACTGGAAGAATTACCAAGTGTAGAAAGCTCTCCCAAACTAGGCTGCTTCCTGATATGCCCAAGATATGCTTCACAGGATCACTGGTTGTCTTCCGTGCAGGGACCTCTAACGTTGACCAGAATAAAAGTATTTTAAAATTCAAGTACTTAATCTTTCTGGAATTGCCTTAGGCTCCAAATGGCTCTTTCTAGAACAATACCGATTCTCCAAGGGTTAAAAAAATTACAAACCATTGCTTTAGAGAGAGCCACTTGCAAGTTTCGCCGTAGAAAAATGTACGGAAGGCATACGTGGCTGTTAAAATTTAGTTCACATTTCAGGAGGCTCACAGATTTCTTGAAATTCACTCATGGACTCCATGCTAAGAACTCTTGGATTCATAGGTCAGGTGGTGTTAAGTGCTTTGATAAATAAAAAGACAATAAAACAGGACAGGTGGAATGGTCACCACTTTGGGTAAGGTGGTTGGAGCAGACTCTTCCCAAGTATCTGAGTGAATGTTCCAGAAAGAAGGACCAGCAAGCGCAAAGGCCTTGGAGGAAAGCTTGTACTTGGCGGCCTCGACGTGCATTTATTTCCTGGAAGCGCATCCTCGTTTTTATTTCTTTTTCCCATTGTCTCCGCCAAGCTTCTCCGTCCCGATTTTTACAATCTGTTTCTCTGCTGGGCCCTGAAACTCCACCTCCTTACCGCAGCCTCACCAGGGCTGCCCAGACACTTTCCGGGAACTCCTCCAACCTCGGGGTCTGCCGTTCTGAATGCTCTTGAGTCAGTCCCTGGTTGACTCTGAACTTCAGGTTCCTCAGCAATATGAGATTATCTTTACGATCCATTCTAGGTCTGAGATTCCAAACGTCCATTCTTCCTCCTCTCCTGTTTTCCTCTTTACCTACCCCCCTCTCTCCCTTTTCTAGAGTTCTACGGCTACCTCCGACCCGCCTTCCCTTGCCGGCTTGGGAGTTCGCAGGCCAGAGCCGGCGAGGAAGTTTGACCCAGCCTGGGAGCCGTAGTCGGCCGGAGCGCCGGTCGCGGGGGATTGTGGGAGAAGATGGCGGCCGCCGTTCACCCCCGGGTTGTCCGGGCCCTGCCAATGTCACGTAAGTGTCACCGGGAACTGCAGCTCTCAAGCGAGATTCCGAGCCCCGAATCTAAGGTTTGGGGAAGGGCGCAGTGTCGCAGCGCTCCCGCCGGCTCCGCAGGCACCCTGGTTTGTCCAGGTTCGGAGCTGCCCCTGTCCAGTTCCTCCTTTCCTTTTCCACCTCCTCGGCTCACACATTAAATTGTGCACTTGGGAAGGGGGCAGGAGAGCTTGAGCAGTGGGCAGGGAAGAGGAGAAAGTGGGGACAGTAAAAGATCGAGATAATCAGAGTTCTGAAAGGGTTGTAGGGGTTGGGGGGTTATGAGAAGTATTTCTGTGAGGTCGGGAGAGGAAACAAGGATAGTGGAGAGATGTCTCCTGAATTAACTTTATGACCTTGTGCAACCCCTTAATCGGTCTCACCTTCAAATTCTTCATGTCACAATGCAGTTGATAACCACACAACGTCAGAGAGTCTCTGAAAAGATTAAATGAAATAATAGCTGTAAAAACACCTTTCTAACCAAAAGCGTCTCTACAGATGTAGAATATGTTAGGTCGAGACATTGGGGTCTGGGGCGGGGAGAGAGGGATGTTTGTGGAGTACGAAGGGAGCTTGATGGAAAGGAATGTGCAGAAGAGTGAAGGATGTCTTAGAATTTGTCAGCGTTATTTTCCTTGGTTTTCTGGTTGGATCTGTTCTCAGCTCTGAAATTGAAAACATGCTTTTGTTCTGCCACTCGCTAAGAAGCTAGAAAAGCAAAGAAACTAGGAATACAATAATGATAAACTTCAATATTCTTTCACCCTCTACTCCACAAACATATCCAAATCAATTCCCAAAGTTGTCTGTTTCCATAGTGTACTTTAGTTACTACAGAAAGTCACTTGTTCTCAAAATTGCCTCATGTCAGAATTACTTTTAAAGCTTTATGAAGAATAGGAGTGGGGATTCACTATAGAGCTGTTGAATTGGAATTTTTGAGATCCTGGCACCTCAAATTTCTAAAGCACCACAGTTCTAATGTTCATCTGAGTCCAGGATAGGAGTATTTAGAGAGTTCTTTTGTCTTGGTTAGAATTCCTGCATACTGCTGGGAATGTGGTGCTGCGCATTGTTTATAGAGGATAGTTCTGCAGCCATGACTTCTTTGCAAAGACATTTGCTGGTTTTTGTTAAACTTTTGGTGACACATAATGAAGATTATAAATGATAACTACTATTTATGAAATGCTTGCTATCTGCTAACCACAATTCTAGATTTTTTTCATCTCTTTTTCCCTTTAACTTTTCTTTGACATTGTAGTTTATGCTTTTAATCACTCTGCTTTGTTATCTCTAGTTAAAGTAAGCAGCTGAGCAAACTGAAGAGGCAAGTCTAGTGTGTAGTGTCATTGTAAGACAGAACTATGTAAAACAGTTGTATATATTTAAGTGTGGAAGATTACTAAGTATAGTATGAAATTTTAAAAGGGAGAGATAAGTATCATTTGAGGCAGACAGGGAATATTGAAACACTAGTGGAGAATTGTAGCACATACCTGTAGTCTCAGTTGCTTGGGAACCTCTACTGAACAGCAGTTTCTCCCTTTACTGGGTCATTTCCATCAGTATGTGAATATACTTTATATTATAAGAAACAAACAATAACCCCTCCTTGTCTTCATTTTCCTCTAGTCCCATTTCTCTTTGTCCCTTACATCATATCTTCTCAGAAGAATTGCCTGTACCCCCCCCCCACCCCTTTTGATACTAGAGATTGAACCCAAGAGCATTCTACCTCTGAGCTACACCCCCAACTCTCTTTATTCTTTATTTTGAAATAGGGTCTCTCTAAGTTGCTGAGGGTCTTGCTAAATTACTGAAGTTGGCATTGAACCTGTGATCCTCCTGTCTGAGCCTGAACCTATGATCCTCCTGTCTGAGCCTTCCAAGTACCGTGCATGCCAGACCGTACTTCTCTTACTACATCCTGGCTTCACATTCTCTCATTTACCTGCTCCTGTCTAGCTTGCAGTCCCATTTATACAACAGAATTTTTCTTGGTAAATTCATGTACAACCAACATCTTCTAGATTCTGTGATCTTCTCTCCTTCACTTTTCAGCAGCATTTGATAATTAACTGTTCCTGTCTTGAAACACCTTATTTAGTTTCTGAATACTATTTCTTTCTTTTTTTTTTTTTTTTTTTTTTTTTTTTTTTTTTTTTTTTTTTTTTTTTTTTTTTTTTTCTTTTTTTCCTCTTACCACATTGACTGCTTTTCAATCTCTTATTGGGCTGGTTACTAACCTCTCTGAGCCTTAGCTTCTCATAAAGTGGTGATAATAGTAACAATTACTCAGTAAAACCTATTAAGCACAGTACCATGCTGCACAGCTGGTAAGGTCTCTGTAAGTTTGTTATTATTATGGGTCTAGTCTGTGTTTTTAATCTCTGTGGTTTCAGTTACTATTCTGTGAGCTAAGCTATTTCTCCAATTCTTTTTGTTTGTTTGTTTGTTTTGTTTTGTTTTTGAGATGGGGCTCTCTCTTTGTTGCCCAGGTTGTCCTTGAACTTTTGGGCTCAAGCCATCCTCTTGCCTCAGCCTCCCGAGTACCTAGGATTACAGATTTCCTCCTTTTTGTAAGGAAAGAATCGTGTTGGGCAGGGTGCCACTAAGAAATTATTCCCAGAAAACAGGTTTTCTAAAAACATATCCATTTGTGTTTTTCAGTTTTTTCCAAGTGTAAACTGTACAGAGCACCAATGCTAAGTTTCAAAGTTTTTTGAATGGAATAGAAATTATTCAGCATTTTAAACCATCTAGTTATGTCTATTTATGTGAAAGTAGGATAACTTGCTCTAAAATTTTGCTTTAACATATTAGAAGGGACTAGGAAATTAGAGTGTATCCAAAGGAGATTTTTCATTTCTGGCATATGAAAGGTAGATGCAACTGCAGATGCTTAGTATGCAGAAGAGAATACTTAATATAATAATTACTGCAGTTAGATGCAGAAGAGAGATTAGATTTACTCTTTGTCATTCCAGAGGAAGATTAAGATAAAAAGTGCTAAGAAGCAGTCACTTATGAGCCTCATGGGAAAAGCTTCTAACTGTTAGGATGGCTCAAATCAGAATGGGCTGCTGTAGGAAGTAGTGAGTCTTTCAGCCTGCAGATGTTCAGACTCAGGCCAGATGATCTCTTTGCACACATACTGAGGGTCCATGGAAAAACAATGGTGGGAGCAGCCAGGCTTGGTGACCCATGTTTGTAATATCAGGAAGGTCCTCTGCAATTTAGTGAGACCCTGTTTCAAAATAAAAGAATAAAATAAAGCTGAGGGTGTGGCTCAGAGGCAGAAAACCCCTGGGTTCCATCGCCAGTTCAAATAAATAAATAAATAAAAATAAATAAATAAATAAATAAATAAATGTGGGAGCTTTGACAAATCACTTGCTATTGATTTTTCTAAAAGTCAAAACATTTTTTCTTCAGAGCTTTACTCCTTTTGACATCATTTTTAATGTTTTGTTTGTTTGTTTGTTTTTTCGTGGTACTGGGAGTGGAACCCAGGGGCTGCCTACCTCCGGACTCTACCCCTATCCCCATTTTTTTTTTTTTTTTAATTTGGAAACAGTCTTGATAAATTGCTGAGGAGCCTCACTAAGTTGCTGAGGCTGACTTTGAACCTGTGATCTTCCTGTCTCAGCCTCCCAAGTACTGGGATTACAAGCATGTGCCACCATGCCCTGCATTTTTGATGTTTTTTAGTGGTTTTATATTGTCTGAACTGCACCTTTTGTATTGACAGCCCTCTGCCTCCAACCCACAGCATAAACGGCTTTTCATTAGTCATCAGTTCAGAGTCTGCTCCAGATAGGTCTTCTACTCTTCACCCTGCACTGGTTTTATTACCTCTGTATTGTTATGTGTTTCTCATGGAATTCTATTCTGTTATTAAAATCTTTCTCAAAACACTGTATCCAGGAGTTCTTTCTCATGATAATGTGACTGAATGTGATTTATCTTCCTGGGTAAATTATATCATAGGGCAGGAAGTTTACTTTCTAATGTTTATATATTTCCTCAGGTCCTGGGGATTTTATATTGCAACAATTTGTATTTATTATTGCTGTTGCTGCTTAAATTATTGAGGTACTGATTTTAAAATAATGTTACAAGTTTCCAGGGAAATGGGTTGTATGTTTTCATAGTTACTTTTGTGTTTTTGTATATTCTGGGGTTCTGTTTAAGGTTCTGCAGTGACCTCCATAGCCTCTTCCGTGTTTCCTGGCTCACCCCGTCATCGCCAGATTCATCATGCCCTCATTCCTCATGGCAAAGGTGGGCGTTCCTCTGTCAGTGGGGTTGTGGCCACCGTGTTTGGAGCAACAGGATTCCTGGGCCGATATGTTGTCAACCACCTTGGTAAGTAGTGCATTGTGCTCCCTTGCCATTAGTCAGAATTTCCTAATGAGAGGCCATGAGCTATGTTTCTGTTCAATTTAACAGTATTACGAGTTACTTCTATCTTGGATTTATGTAATTTTTATCTGCTGTGCATTAAGAACATACCTATGCTTCCTGTAAGACATTAAGATGGGAATAAGGCACTCTGAAAAGTTGTAGCATCTTTAGCATAGCAAAATACGCTTTTTGTCAAACATAATATCAACTCACATATTATACCAGAATTTAAATATTTATCAAATCATTATTGTGTAACCTAGCCATATTACATTAATGTTGAGCCTTGTTTCAATCCATTCTTCTTTAGGACGGATGGGGTCACAGGTGATCGTACCTTATCGATGTGATACTTATGACATCATGCACCTTCGTCCCATGGGTGACCTGGGGCAGATTATCTTTCTGGTAAGACCTTTATGATGATAATTGGAGTTGACAAATGTAGAAGTAAGAAGCAGTATAATTTTATCTCAGAAGGGATCAAAGGCATCCTTCCTTTGCAGGGTATTCTTTCAGCTAGGTTCCTGCACCTCTTGTTTTGGTATGCAAATGTTAAACCAGCAGTTGTCAGACTCTTTCTATAAGGGCCATAGAGTAAATATTCCAGGCTTTGCAGACCATAATTGCTGAACTCAGCCCTTATACCCTGAAAGCAGCCAAAGACAGTATGTAAATAAACATGTGTGGTTGTGTTCCAGTAAAACTTAGAAAAGTAGGCTGTAGGCCAGATTTGACCTGTGGGCTATAGTTGATAATTCTTGTTCTAGGCCTGTGCTTTCCAGTATAGTAGCTGTTAGCTACACGGTAGCTATTGAGCACTTGAAATGTGTCTAGTCTAAACTGATATGTGCTATAAAACACAGACTTCTATGACTCAGTAGGAAGAATAATCCTCAAATGTTAATATTTTTATAGTTTTTGCATATTGAAATATTTTAGATATATCAGGTTAAATAAAATATACTTTGTAATGAATTTCTCATGTCTTTTTACTTTTATAAGTGTGGCTAGCAGAAAATTCAGAAAGAAGATCCAGAAAGTAACAAATTTAGAATTACATACGTGCCTTATGTTATATTTTTATTGGACAGTGCTTTTATCGGCAGAAAAAAAAAATTACCAGTAGGATATTTTATAACCTGGTTTGTTGGGCATAGATTTAACAGTTCTTCCTTGTCATTCTTTAATCTGCAGGGTCTTCCTCCAGGCAGGAGTTACCTGTGGGGAACGGCAGGGCAAGGAGGATGGGCAGAACCTTTAAGGGGTGGTTAAAGATGTGTGGGGCTCTTTTGTTGTACAGTGATTAGAGAGGCATACTGGTTTATCTGGTGGAGGCCACGGATGCTACCCACCCCGTAGTGCCCAGGACACTCCCTTTCCACAAGGAATTGATGTGCTGCGCAGGGCACGTCCTGTTCACTGCTGCCCCCATAGGCCTTGACGCTTGGCTCCTCTGTGCTTTTAGCCAACTTCCTATTTCTGTCATCTACTGTGGAATTGAGCTCTTCTACTTCTACTTCTACTTAGTGCATTTTTAAAAAAGTTGGGTAAACATCCTTAACATCTCTATGTTCTTATAGATTATCTGGACTAATAAATTCTCACAAGCTAAGTATAGTATACTTATATTGGAAATATTTTGTTTCTAAGATGTTTTTTCTTTTCCAAAATTTTATTTTCAAATATCTGCTTGGCATTATAGTTGCAGGAGCTTAGCTTCTCCCTAGTTCTTTGTGACTTAATTTTGTTGGTTGCCTTGCAATGCCTTTAAATTAAAGTATTTCACAAGTGATAGGTAAAACCTTGAACTGGTTTGCAAATGTGAACTCACTGGGATTGAGCCATAGCAATCTTATGTTTTTAGTGTTTAGTTATGTGCTTATTTTTTAAAAAGATGGGCCATGGAGGGTATGGAGAGCGATTTCCCCCACTTTAGCCCCTTTTTGAAATTGCTGTCCAAATGGCTGCTTGGTGCACCAGCCTACCAACGCAGGCCTTATCCCTGAGAATGTGGTTTCCTTTTGATTTCTCACCTGGGCTCTTTGGCATTTCATGCATTTATGCCTCAAGCTCTTCTATGCTGAGTCATCTTGAATTCTTCCTTTCCCACCCTTAGTATCTTTTCTGAAAACATCATTTTTATCTTTATGTATAGAGCTAGTCTTTTATTGACTATGTCACTCACTGTGCTGCAGCTTTTATGTATATTTCATTTAGCAACCCCATGAGGTAGCTCTCTCCCTCCCTCCCTCCTTCCCTTCCCTTCTTTCTTCCTTCCTTTTTGTGATGCTGGATATCAAACCCAGGTATCGTGCGTGCTAGGCAAGTGTTGTACCACTGAACTGCACCCCCAGACCTTCTTAGGTTTAGATGGGGCTTAGGGGGGGGCGGTCTCACTGTGTTGCACAGTTTGGTCTCAAACTACAGTACTGCTATCTCAGCCTCCAGAGTAGCTGGGATTACCAGTGTGGACCATGGTGCCAGTCTCTCTTGTATTTTCTAATTTTACCTGGGGCTTGGAGAGATAATTTGTACATGGTAAATGCCAAACTGGGTTTGCATTCCTGTCTGTTTGACTCCAAAACTATGATTCTGTACTATCTCTTGTACCCACTCTCCATTCTCAGTTCTAAGGGTTCTTCCTGCTGAGGCCTCATCTTTTTGTTCTTCAATCTGATCTCTCTCTTGTCTGGACGCACAGGTATCTTAGTGCGTTCATGGCCACCTGGTCTCTCCCGCTGCTTCCTAACCCCTTCCTTTCATTCGCACCTTCTCCTTCCCTTCCCTTCTTGTCTCACTGACTCATGTATGCCTAGCGTTGCATCCTGGGAAATTCTCACTACTTATTGTCTTCAGTGAAATGCTTACAGAATTCAGTTTCCATTTTAATATAGAAAATTCTGTTCTTTTGTCTGAGGTTACTTAATCCTCAGTCACTATTTCGCACAAGTTTCTCAGCTTATTAAGTTTCTTAAATAATTTATAAACGACTCAAAAGTATAGTTCTATGAAAAACCTGAGGTTTTAGGTAATTCACTTCTCTCTGAATCTGGTTTTCATGTTTTTAATGTAGAAATTACTAAATCTGATTTATAAAAAAAAAAAAAAAGAAAGGATTTGAAAGAAACAAATGAATAAATGCTATCCTTTAAAAGACACTCCTCCTATCTTCAGTCTGTAAATGGTTGCTGCCACATGGGGAACATCTGTTTGTTTCTCAAATGATCTCTGGTTTCTTTGACTGTTTCAGGGAGAGAGACTTGATTATTGGATTCCTTTACAATCCAATAATTGATTAATCCAATAATTAATCCAATAATTACAAAAATTAATATGACCATTAAGCATGAACCTCCTCTTTTCTAATTTCATCTTGTAATTGCCTGAGTAAAATGTGCTTTGCCCTATTTGTCTCCAGAAGAGTTAGAGAATCAGCAGGGTGTTTGAGACTTGAGCACCATTTCTGTTATCATGAGTCGAGTCTGTGTGAAATGGCATCATATTAAGACTATAACAGACGACTTGTTTTGAAACTTGATCGGGGGGTGGGGGGACTACAGAAATGTTAAGTGCCAGGTTGCACCCCTTATATTTTCATCTGATTGGCCACTACTGTATAGGAATGGGATGGCAAAGACAAAGATTCAATCCGCAGAGCGTTGGAGCACAGTAACGTGGTCATCAATCTTGTTGGACGAGACTGGGAGACCAAGTAAGTCTTAGTCTCTTGTTTCCTTTTTGTATAAGTCTGTCTAAGGGTTCAGTAAACATTTATTGGCCATCTTCTGTTTGCCAGGCATTGTAGTGACATTTTCAATTAGCCCAATGACATTTGTTAGATTCAGTTGGCAGTTTGTCTAATATAAGTCAGCAGTGTGGTGTGATACCCTTAAAGAGCCAGTGTGGGTCGTGCCAGGGTGGTTGGTGATACCAATTAGACAGTGACTAATGTTGGATCTGTGCCTGGATCTGTAAATCTGGGATGATTAGGAAGTATGTTTTTGCCTGTTTCACTGTTCAGCAAGCTGAACCTTGGTTTTTCTTGTGTGGTTAATATTCTAGACTGATTCTCTGTTCTGTTAATTAGAAATGGGATGTGTACATTTTGAATAGTTCTATTTAGCCTTTGTATGAGTTAGCAACAAATAATATTTCAAGCTTCAGTTCCACAATACTTCCTTAACACCTTTTTAAAAGCATTTATTAAATTTTGACGTAGATTTCTTTATATATGTCTGTTTCATTAAGTATTTTAAGTTCCTTAATGACTTGCAGGATCTTTTTCAACTTTATGTGTCTCATAATGATGAACCCAATGACTTGTACATCGTAAACATTTAGTTAATGCTGTACATTGAATTGATGACTGAGTTTTTAGTTTCTTTTTTTCCCCTTGAGCAAAACAAACTCCCAGAGGTAAGAAATGATTCCCTTTCCAGCTCCCAGCACTCACCTCTTCCCTCTTCAACAGTATAGCCAGATTTTCTTAAGAGGCCCAGCCTCACAATTCCTTGAGTACACAGGATATTATGTACTCAGAGTAAATCTCAAACTGTGTATAATGACAGTGAACAGGCCTACAATCTTAGATTAAATTATTGCTGTTTCAAATTTTATCTGATGTGAAAACAAGTTTATCATAGAAAGCTTTAAAATCCCAAATCTGGAAATCTTAACTAGTCCTTTTTTCTTCCAGAAACTTTGATTTTGATGATGTTTTTGCAAGGATTCCCAAAGCTATTGCTCAAATGTCCAGGGAAGCTGGAGTTGAGAAACTCATTCATGTTTCCCATCTGAATGCTGATATTAAGAGCTCTTCTAGATACCTGAGAAATAAGGTAAGGATCAAGTTGACCTGGCAAGTGCATCACAGAGCTAGAGGTTCTTAGTCCCTGTGAAACATGATGTAAGTGAGAAGGGTTTCTCATCATTGTACTGAAAGTGAACAGGGTTTCTAATTCTTTATATCCAGAATTATGTGTGCATGTGTTGTGTTGTGTTGTGACATTTGGTTGTATGCCTTCTGTGTGAATGCTATGGGATTTCAAAGATGGATAGGCCATATTATTACCTGCCCTCAGATACTTAAGTGTCTTTAGAGCATGATAGAGTTACACAGAAAAGATCATAAAAGGTAGAGTATGATTCTTGCCAAAGGAGGCACACCTGTGTCATCTACCATGGATAAAGGACCACCTTTCTTTCTCAAATGTCTTGCTTATTCATGGGTTTGTGCTATTCTTCTCTGCGTGACATGAAGGATGAGAATAACAGGGATAAATATTTACCAGTGAAAAATGGCTCTTCACATAGTACTCAGTCTTCTTTTACTCCCAGAAAGTGCATGGGGTCCAGATGATACTGAGGGATTGATCACTCTGGTTCGGAGTCAGATTGTAACCTGAAATGTCTTCATTATCAGGGACTCAAAAAGGATATCAGTGTATGGGACTGCTCTTAGTTAGCATTTGGTTTTTGCCATAGTGATCCTGCCTTGATTCATACTAATAAAGACAGAGTAGAATCCTTAGCAATGGTTCCAACTTTTTGATCCATGGTATTTATTTATTGAACAAATTATTTATTAAGCACCGACAATGAATCACATATTATCTTAGGCATTGAGCACACTAGTACCAAATAAAACAGACATGGGGGCTGGGGATGTAGCTCAGTGGTAGAGTGCTTGCCTAGCATTGTGAGGTCCCAGGTTCTATTCCCTGCGCGCGTGTGCGCGCGCGCACACACACACACACACACGCACACACACAGAGTCATGTCCTAACTCACATTAAGTTTCTCATTCTTTGGAGAAAATAATTCCAGATATATCAAATGTTGCAAATAGCAAATTGTGGAGGTAAGAGAGTACTTACTAGTTAGAAGCATTTAATTGCCAACATCAGAAAATCCAATGTAAACTGGGTTACACATAAAGGGAATTTATAGGGTCATGTATTTAAGAAATCCAGCAACAGGGAATCTATCTTTTTTTTTTTTTTTGCGGTACTGGGGATTGAACTCAGGGGCATTCTACCTCCGAGCTACACCCCCAGCCCTATTTTTTTTATTCTTTATTTTGAAACAGGGTCTCACTAAGTTGCGGAGTGCCTCACTAGGTAACTAAGGCTGGCCGCGAACCCGGATCCTCTGGTCTCAGCCTCCCGAATGCTGGGCTTACAAGTGTGTGCCACCACGCCCGGCTAGCAACAGGGAATCTTAGCCATAGATTGGGGTCATGGTTTATCAGGACCCAGTGTATTTCTCTGATTCCCTCCGCTTTGACTTTTCTCTGTGTACATTTTGGCTCTTATGGTCACAGAAGTGGCTTACATCACTTCTAGCCTCACATTTCTAAGCTGCATTGGAGAAAGAAAGAAAACAAGAGTGAGGTGCTTGTCTTTGCCTCCACTCTAGCATTTTTTTGGGAGGTGGTCATGCCGGGAATTGAGCCGAGGGTGATTCTACCTCCAAGCTATACCCCTTTTTTTTTATTTGGAAACAGGGCTCTAGCATTCTTAAAATCATCTGACTAGCACAATTGTTTGGAAGGGAGTAGGAGTGTTGGTGGTAAAAAAGAGAAAAGCAAAGCTGTCTATCCTCTGGTGTAGCCACTGAGTGGGTGGTGGCACGATTGAGTAAGATGGGAAACATTTGAGAAGGACAGAGTTTAAGGTAGTGCGTCTTAGCCTTTGTTGCACATTAGAATCATGGAGGGAGCTTTTAAGAACCCTGATACCCAGGATGCACTCCAGACCAATGAAAACAGAGTCTGCGGGTGGATGTGGGCATCAGAGATAGATGGTTATTATTCCAAGTGCAGCAAAGATTGAGAGGTGCCATTTTACTTGAGAATTGAAGATGATCCAGTTTTGGACTTAGAATTCAGGTGTGTCCAGATGTGTGTGGGTTTATGATCCTGGAGCTCATAAAGGAGGTCTGTGCTATAGCTAGAAATTTGGGTGTCACCAGCATTTGTTGTCAGCTGGAGTAATTAGAGGACATAACATAGCCTAGTGACTAAGTGGTATTGAGGAGAGAATTTTGGACTGGGCCTAGTGGAGTACCAGTGATAAGGGATCTGGTTGAGGAGGAGGCACCTGCAAAAACCAAGCCCAAACAGACGGAGCAGGAGTGGACAGGGGGAGGTAGAAGGGAAGCTGGGAAAGTACAGCGTTTTGAAAGCCAGGGGAAGATAGTGTGAAAAGGAGGGAAGAGTTACTTATGAATGCCATTGAGAAGTCAAGCTGGACTGCAGAGTGTCAGACCTGTTGATGTGGAGGCCATCAGTGACCTTATCGATACTCATTTCAGTGCAAGTGTTGAAGCAGAATCCAAAGTACAGGTGAGTGAGGGTGAACTGAAACTGAGGTGATGGGCATAGTAAAGATAGGCACATTTTTCAGTAGCTTGGCTGGCAAAAGGAAGAAGAGCCAGCGAGGATATAAACTGGAAGGGAATGTGATATGGAATTGGAATATTTTGCTCTCTCTCTCTTCTTTTTTTTTTTTTTTTTTTTTTTTTGTGGTGCTGGGGATTGAACCCAGGGGCATTCTACCTCTGAGCTATACTCCCAGCCCTTTTTATGTTTTTGTTTTGAAACAGGGTCTTGCTAGGTTGCTGAGAGTTTCACTACATTGTTGAGGCTGTCCTCGAACCTGTGATCCTCCTGTCTCATCTTCCCAAATACTGGGATTACAGACATGCACCACCATGCCTGACTAAATATTTTTCTCTTTTAAGGTAGAGGATCTGCATTTGCATTGTTTCAATGGTAGTAAGAAATACCTGGTAAAGAAATATATATAGGAGAGAGTAAATCTGACAAGTTTTGTAGAGTGAAAGGTGTGTTCCAAAGCATTGCAGGTGCCACTACTCCATATGGTAAGGAAGGAGGAGAAATGATGGTTCATACACCTGAGTTTGTAGATTTAGTGGTGAGAACTTGAGGTGGTTTTCCTATGTTTTCTCTTTGAATTAGAAGATGAAGTCATTTACTGGAAGAAAAAAAAAAAAAAAAGAAAGGGAAATCTTAAATTTGAATAGGATAGAAAATGTTTGACCTGATCATATGGGAGAATAATTAGAAGAAAACATTCTTGTGAGGGCCCAGATAAATCAGTGGCATGGATTTAGAGGGGTACCAATATCTGATGCTTATTGAATTATTTTCCTCTAGTTGCTAAAGCAGTGGTGGGAGTACATGGCTAAGAGGAGGCTAATGGGTGGGGTGCTGTAGCCTAGAACCCCAGTTCTTGGGATGCTGAGGATCGCAGGCTTGAGACCAACTAAATAACTTAGCAAGATCCTATTTCAAAATAAAACATAAAATAGGGCGGGGGTATAGCTCAGAGGTAGAACGCCCCTGAGTTCAATCCCCAGTACTCCCCCCCCGCCGACCCTCACAGAAGAATAAAGGAAACTGGAAGGGAATATGATATGGAATTGGAATATTTTATATTCCCAAAACTCTGAAACTAGATTCCTCCAGGTTCAGAGTTTTGCCTGGTGGGTAGAGTAAAGGACACAGGGACAAGGTATTTTGCCATATTGGTAAGAGAGTAATTGAAAAGATAGGTCATGGAGTCTAATCTGGAATGGATGTAGAGCAGAGGCCAGGAAAGTTACGCAAGGTTGATATAGGGGAACACAATTAGTGGGCCAGAATTCCTGAGAAGATGGAGGAACAGGTGTCCCAGCAGTAAAGAAATAAAGAGGGAGCAGGCTGGACATGTAGGAGATTCATATCCAAACATCGGATGTCTTCATTAATGCTTCCAAAGAAGAGCACTTTCCGATGTTGATCAGGTCCGTGATGTGACTGGGTTGAGAGTAGCAGAAGGCAGAAGTGGAGAGGAGAAGAGGCCATTGGGGTGGGAAAACTTAAGACTTGAGCGGTTGACGTCATCCACAGTGTTGCTGTGGGTGAAAAGGAAGGCTGAACTGGGGGCCAGTGCCTTCGTTGGATGAGAGGGCTTGTCTAGGAGGTTAGCAGTTGACATTAAGAAGATGAGTGACCTTCTCATGCTAGGTGTACACTGCTGCCACTCCCATTAGTTTATACTATGGCCACCATGCTTTCCTTTCTCTGTCACACTGCTAGGTTGTTGGCACAAACCAGAGAGTCTATAAACAGGAAAAATTGAAGCTGGAATAGTTGTACTCTTACTCTGATTTTCCTTCTTTCTTCTTCAGCATAAGCTCCTATGGAATAAAAATGGGAAGATGACCAACAGAAGTTATAAGGGGCAGGGTGTTTGTGTGTGTCTTTTACAATTCTATATAGAGTTTTATGAACAATACAATTACCTTCATCTCAAGGAACATAAATCTTTTGAAATTTAAGTAGCATCCTGATAGCAGAAAGAATGAAAATTTTGTTTACTCATCTCAGAACTTAAAAGGGTTTTCTTTATGACCATTCATTTAGGCTGTCGGTGAGAAGGAAGTGAGAGATGAGTTTCCAGAAGCCACCATTATAAAGCCATCAGACATCTTTGGAAGAGAAGATAGATTCCTCAATCATTTTGCAAGTAAGTATTTTTTTTCTTACTAGTAGAAGAGAAGAGGGATATTGGCTAACCAAAATAAAGTTGAGTACAAGCCAACAGTGTTCTCTAATTTGACAGACTAAGGTTATATTTTTCTCCCCAGTTGCCTTTTTTCTTCCTAAAGTTATATTTTCATAGTCTATATGGTCCTTCTTATTTCTGGGAGATGCTAAAGAACCAGTTAAAATTGATGGTACTCTGGGGTATGGTGGTACACACCTATGATCCCAGTACTTCGGAGGCTGAGACAGGAGAGTTGCAGGTTCGTGGTCAGCCTCAGCAACCTCATGAGGCCCTCTGCAACTTCGTGAGACTTTGTTTTAAAATAAAAATAAAATACAGATGGGAGTATGGCTCAGAGGTTGAATGCCTCTGGGTTCAATCCCCAGTAGCATTAAATAAATAAATATAAAATAAAAAGGGCTCAGACTGTAGCTTGGAGGTAGAATGCTCCTGGGTTCAATCTCCAATACCAAATAAATTAAAAAAAAAAAAAAGATTGGTGGTGCCAATGGATACAAGTTTTATCTGGTACAAGTTTTATCTTCCTCCAGCTGCTGCAGGCAGTAGGAGGGCATGGCCCAATGGAGCAACTTAGATTAGTGAAAAGAGCATGGACTTTGGAGTCAGAGACTTGAGTTTAAATTTTGGCCTCACTAGTTCTCTGACCTTGGTACGGTATCTAGAATATCATACAGAATCATTTCACTGCCCTAAAGTCCCTTGAATTCTGTGTATTTATCCCAACCCCTCACTCCCACCCCAGACACCTGGCAACCACTGATCTTTTTACTATCTCCATAATCTTTCCTTTTTATTATCTAGTTGGGATCATATAATATGTAGCCTTTTCAGATTGGTTTCTTATAAGTATGCATTTAAGGGTTTTCCATATTTTTTTGTGGCTTAATAATTCATTTCTTTGTATAGCTGGATAATATTCCTCTGTATTTTCTGTATTCTATTCTATTTGTCTGTATGTCTGTCTTCATATCACTGTTTTGATTATTTTATACTTTTAATTATTATGATTTTCTAATAAGTTTTGGAATCAGGAAGCATGAGACTTCCAGCTTATTCTCCTTTTCTAGTATTGTTTTGGCTATTCAGAGTCCCTCAAGATTCTATATGAATTTCAGAATGGATTTTTTTATATATTTCTGACAAAATCACCACTGCGTTTTTGATACAGATTGCATTAAATTAAAAGATTGTTTGAGGGTAATATTGACATCTGTTTAAGTCTCTTTTGTGCTGCTACAGCAAATACCTGAGGCTGGGTAATTTATAAAAGAAAAAAAATGTATTTCTCACAGTTCTGGAAGCTGGTTAGTCCAAGGTTGAGGCGCCAGCATCTGGTGGGGGCTGACTTACTATGTCATTATGTGTTGGAATGTTGAATAGCAAAAGAGACCATGCTGTATTCTTACGGCAGCAGAGCAAGTAGCTAAACTCCATGTGAAGACTCTATAAGGCCCTATTTATGAGGAAGGAGCCGCCTTGACCTAATCACCTCTTAAAGTGTTACCTCTTATTCGTAGCATATTGGCAACACCTTAGTTTTGGAGGTGACACATTTAAACAATAGTGGTATCTTAACAATATTAAGGCTTTCTAGTATATGAACTTGGCATGTCTTTCTATTTATTTGTATCTTCATTCATTTCTTTCAGCAATGTTATATAGTTTTACGCATACAAATATTTTGCCACCTTGATTCTTTCTAAGTATTTTGGTCTTTAGATGCTATTGTAAATAATTTCTACTATTAAGACCTTAAAAATACTCCTGCCTTTACATTTAATCCAGTTGGGATTTGCTTTTGTTTTTAGTGAGAAGAAATTATTTTTTACTTTTTTTCTGAATAGTAGAAGTTGTCTCAGCACCATATATCAAACATCATTTTCATTTCCCACAGATTTGTGATACTGTGTTCATCATACACTAAATCCCCACTTTTACAAGGGTCTTTTCTAGGTTACTTGTGCTGTGTCACTCATCTATTGACTCTTGTGTTCCTCCTTAGAATAAGTTGCAATTAGAATCCAATCTTGGGAATGACCATGCATTTGGATTATAGAATAGAAGACAGCATTGTATTGTATTGTATTTATTGTATTGCCAAGCCACAATTGTACTATTGTGTTGTATTGTCAATCCAATTTGAATTGCTCTTGTGTTCTTAAATGTTTGGCCTTTTTATTCTCCATGTTTGTTATCTGAAAATAAGTGCTCCTTGTTAGGATGATTACCTTCCTTAGAGACAGCTACATTTATTATATTATTTCTGTTGTGTAAAACAATTATGTTAACCTGGAGATTGGTGAGTCTTACAGCAGCTTAAGCTGTCTAAGGAGAGTTCTCATTTCTTCTTTCAGATATGCGTTGGTTTGGGGGTGTACCTCTTGTTTCCTTGGGCAAGAAGACAGTCAAGCAACCAGTATATGTAAGTGCCCTGGATGAAGGAACTTAGAAATGGGCTTTAGCTGAATTCAGGTTTGGGTGATTTCTGATTTCATTCTAATCTGGTGAATTTATCATTTCTTCTCTGTCAATTTGCTTCATCTGGTCGCCTCTCAGTTCACCTAAGAGATACATGCATGTGTTCTCAGTGTCTTCACTTGTTCACTTACTTAAGTGGAAGAGGGTTGGGGTAGGAGGTGGGGTGGGGGAAAAGGAGGATTGAGGAAGGAAACGATTCAAGTAATGTTATGTCCACATATGAAGATATCACTACCAATTTCATGTGTATGGAGAGGGAGGAGAGGAGTCAGGTAGGGGGGATGTGGAGGGAAATTCGTCCAGTGATGTGTGTGTGTATGAATGTATCGCTTTGAATCTCACTGTGATGTGCAGTTGCAATCACCTATTGAAGTATAAAAATGAATAAATAAGTATCTTTATGCTAAACAAAGAAGACAAAGACGAAGAAAAAGAAAGCTTTATTCAGTCCTTAATGTGCTTGACACACTGTGTGTTACTGGGAATATAGAAATATTAACTAGGCAGACACAAATTGCTAAGAGTCCAAGACAGGTACATTCTGTAGTTATCATTCAAAATCATGAGTACTATGATAGGGAGAGATTTTTATGTAATTTTATCAGAGGAGCACCTAATCAAGGCTTGGACTCTCAGAAGAAATGACCTCTTCCTGTGAGACTAACAGTAAGTCAGATGAAGGGAGTTTTACAGAGGGAAGAGTACATACAGGAGCCTGGAGGTGAAGGAGTGTGTTGGATTCCATATTTGGTTGACCCAGGGTTTCTCAGCAGTGGCACTGTTGACCTCTGGGGCCAGGCAACTCTTTGCTGTGGGGCTGCTGCAGGATGTTTGGCAGCATGCCTGTCCTCTAGCCACTAGGTGCCAGCAGTACCACTCCCTAGTTACAACTGCTAAAAATGTCACCAGACAGTCAAATGTCCCCTGGTGACCCAAGTCACTGTGTTTGAGAACCATGGTTCTAAAGCCTTGTAAGCTTACTATTTTTGAAAGTCAAAATGGTAGAATAGCAGCAGTTCCATACAGTTTAGCCTAGGAATTTATGATAGTTCAGTAATAGGGTCTGGAGAAGTGGTAGAGAGAAGATTGGTGAGCCAGTGAGCAGAGACTACAGAAGGCCTTGAGCCATCTGAAGATAAATGCTTCTACCAGAGAAAATACTTCATTGAGCCTTGAAGAGATTATATGAGCTCTTAAGAAGGTATGTTCTTTGAAAAGCTTTCCAAAAATAGTTCTATTATTTTAATTTTGTCACATTTTTGTTGTGATCAGTGTCCCCTGCCCTCCCTTTTCCCTTCTCTTTCTCCATCTCCCTTTCTTTCTCTCTTTTTCAGTGATTACTTACATGTTATAATTTTTATAGGTTGTAGATGTATCCAAAGGAATTATTAATGCAATTAAAGATCCAGATGCCAAAGGAAAAGACTTTGCCTTTGTTGGGTAAGTGCCTAGAGTTTGACTAATGAAAGAATCAATTGGTTTAAGGAAGGAACCAAAATGGTTTATAACAACAATAATTTCTGAAGAAGTCATTAACAGATTTGTTACAATTTTCTTGTATCAGAATCTCCTGAATGCCTACATTCAGAATTTGAGGGAACCTACAAATGTGTTTTAATAAATGATTCTTTTGTCACCACAGTCTGAGAACCATTGCCTGAGACTGTTAGATAAATAGCCCTTCATAGCTGTAGGTTCCACATCTGTTGATAGAACTTTTCAAGTCAAAAATATTCAGGTGGAGAAAAACTGTACTGAACATGTGCACTTTTTTTCCCCTTTTGTTATCCCCTAAATGATATAACAACTATTTACATAGCATTTACATTGTTTTAGATATTGTAAGTGGTCTAGAGATGATTTAAAATAGACAGGATGATATGCATAGGTTATATGTAAATACAATGCCCTTTGTATAAGGGACTTGAGCATCCACAAATTTTGCTATCCATTAAGTGTGTTTGTGTGTGTGTGTGAGGGCGGGGGTGGATTCTGGAACCAATCCCAACGGACACTGGAAATGACTATACTTCAGCCAGTGATTCTTAAAGTTGGTTTTATTATTACTACTACAGTGAATTTTATAATATATAAAATGATGTTGCTGTAAGTTCTAAAACAGACAATACATTAATAGAGAGTAAATATAGTTGCAAAATCAAATTAATTTTGATGGAGTATCACAATGCCCCTGAAGTTTGGGAATGGCTAGTTTAGAGTACAATTACTAGTGTTGTTTAAGAGGGATGATTTGTTTTATGCTCCCTCTATTAAAATTTACACTAAAAAATAGTGGGGTGCAGTTGAACTATGTGACTTATCTGAAATTATTAAATCATGTCAGGACCTTTTAACTGAATTTATGAAAGTAAAAAACTAAGATTCACCTAATAAATGGTCTAAAACCCTATCATTCTGTGAAGCAATTATGACATCTTCTATTCTGTATAAAAGGATCTTATTCAAGCCAGGCATGATGGCGCACACTTGTAAGGCTGGGAGGCTGAGACAGAAGGATTGCAGGTTCGCGGCCAACCTCAGCCACTTAGTGAGGCCTTTTGCAACTTAGTGGGACCCTGTTTCAAAAATAAAGAATAAAAAATAGGTCTTGGGGTATAGCTCGGAGGTAGAATGCCCCTGGGTTCAATCCCCAGTACCACCAAAAAAAAAAAAAAAAAGAGGATCTTGTTCAACAACTTAAGTGATAGCCTGATTCTTAGGAAATGTTTGCATCTAGAGAAAATGACACTTTCTCTCTGAGCTAGGAAGCAATAGTATGTATTCCTTGTATTCTCAGTTCATATACTGGTAAATTATGTTTCACTATTATATTAATTTAGTAAAAATCTTTTTCTGCACATACATTATTTTTCTATGTCAGCAGCTGCAAATGTATGTCTCTTTTGATTCCCAGGTTCATACATTAGCATGAAATAAGCCATATATTATAGAAAATTAATTTTTTAAAAAAGCATACACACACACACGTATATATGTAGCATGCTATGCTATACATAGCATAGGTTCCACAGAACACTAGACTAAAAGACATCAGACTCCCTTGAAGAGGATCTTAGACTAGGATTCCAAGGACAATGAACAGAAATGGCTTTACGACCTTTTCCTTATAACTACTCTGTGGAGGTGGCTCAGGATAAGTCATATATTTTTCTCCTTATCTTTACCCACTCACTGATCTCTTTGCTAAGCTCCAGTAAGTCATTCTTGTTTGGCAATTGTGGTGGGGAAAGTAATACTGACATGTCAGTGTAAGCCTTTTTTCTTAGGAACTTTTAGATATGTACCTGGTACTTTTCTTTTTCTCTTTAGCCTCAAGATAAAACTTCATTTCTCTGACACTTTGAAACTAAGGCAGAGCTGTAAGACCTTAATATTGCTCCTAGGTGCTTTTGTAGCATTATATTATATTGATTCATTCTGTCTGTCATTCAGTCATTAAATACATATCACACACACACATATACACACACAACTAGTAGATACAATGAGAGCTAGTAAACAAACTCAGCAAAATCACAAAGTCAATATCGAAAAATAAATTTCTGAATATTGGCATGAACAATCTGTAAATAGGATAATTTTACTCAAAATAGCATCAAATAGAATACTTGGGTATAAATTTAACAAGAGATGTACTAGACCTGTACACTGAAAAGTACAAAATTTTGCTGAAGGAAATTAAAGAAAAACTAGTAAGTGGAAAGACATCACATATTCATGTATTTAAAGTGTCAATATTGTTAAATGGCAGTTTCCCCCAATTTGAGCTATGGATTCTACTCAATCCTGTCAGAATTCCAGCAGATTCTTCTTTCTTGCTATCTTGTCTTGTTGGGATTTAGGTCTAGAGAAGGCAGATATTTGGTTTAACCAGAGTAAGGATTTTGCCAGGCATGCACAGTAGAGAGGGGCCTGGGAGATAGGTTTTGCTGTGGAAATTTGCAGAAGAATAACTATAATGTTTAATCCTGAAATCTAAGCTGGGAAGGATGTAAGCTTCCATATACCTTTCTCTGTGCTGTGAACAAAGGCCCTTAAAAACAGGCCTTCTGGTCACACGTCATAGAATGCCAAATGAAGAGGAAACCAATGATTTGTTTATCCATGATGCTAGTTTTGCTTACATCATAAAAAGTAAACGTTGGATGCATAGCGTGTTATGTGTCCTACAGTCGTCCTTCCTATGGTATTTCCCCTGATACTGACTTTTTTTCTCTTTCTCTTTCTCTGTTTCATTTCTTTTCTTCCTTTCTTTCTTTCTTTTTGTAAAATATATTAGAATGATGAGGTTCTAACTGTCTTCATCTAGTTCTCAGTTACACATTTTCTGAGGCAAAAGGGATTAGAAAATGGGTGGAAAGATAAAATGTGTTATAAGTGATGATAATTATTCAAACTAGGTTTTACCAATACAGAATAATTCAGATCAATGGAATAGAATAGAAAGTCCAGAAACAGATTCAAATATATGTTAGAATATAGTATGTGATAGGTGACATTTCAATATGAGGAAAGGGTCAATTCAGTAAATGATTTGATAAATGGTATTGAAGCAATTGACTAATAACTTCTTAGGTAAAGTCCAGTTACATCTTTATCTTATGTACAAAAATATGTCACAGAAGAAATTTGTCTTATGGTTTAGAAAACAAAAATATTAGGTAAAATATATGGAAATTTATGTTGCTATAGAAGGATTTTCCAAATATGAAACCAAACCATAAAGGAAAAAAATCAATAGTTTTGATTAAATAAAATGTTTAAACTTTTTTTTTTTTTTTTTTTTTTTTTTTTTTTGCAGTACTGGGGATTGAACTCAGGGGCATTCTACCTCCGAGCTACACCCCCAGCCCTATTTTTTATTCTTTGTTTTGAAACCGAGTCTCACTAAGTTGCAGAGTGCCTCACTAGGTAGCTGAGGCTGGCCGCGAACCCGGATCCTCTGGTCTCAGCCTCCCGAATGCTGGGATTACAAGCGTGCGCCACCACGCCCGGCTTATGTTTAAACTTTTATATGATATGAATCACCAAAACAACATTAAAAGGCAAACTCCACACAATAAATGCCATTTTCCGCCAGGCATGGTGGCACACACCAGTGTAATGGCGAGTGGGAAGAGTTCGGAAAGCTAGATTCCACAGGGAAGGGAGGTTTGAAGGAGACTGGATGCCTTGGGAAGGGGGACATGGCTGTTTCATTCATCTCTGTATCCGCAGGACCTAGAATCACACCTGGCATGCAGCAGCACTCTGTTAATATTTGTGCCCTGAAATGCTGCGGAAATGCTTCAGGAGGCTGAAGCAGGAGAATTATAAATTCGAGGCCAGCCTGAGCAACTTGATGAGACCCAGTGGGGAAGTGGTGGCTAGGGATGTAGCTCAGTGGTAGAGTGTTTGCTTACCATGTGTAAGGCCCTGGATTCAATCCCCAGTATCACAAAAACAGACACATTTTAAATATATCACTAAAATAAAATATCCTTGTCAGGATAAGAACTCCAAAAGGAAAGAAAAGATGAATGAAAATGGCCAAAATATATATGAACAAAAAACTAATCTTACATTTTAAAGAAATGCTTATTAAAATGTTGATGTGTCTCTTTTGCCTAGGAGATTGGCAAAATTTTATTTTTTATTATTAATCACATTTTTGAGGGCCATTCTTATTATCTATGTAAAGTGATATAAACATTTTGTAAGGCAGTTTAGAAGTATTCAATAAAAGCCTAAAATTTCAAAATATGTTTTGACCCAATTCCACTTTTAGCAATATATTCTAAATATATATTCATGGATAAGTATATTTACTACAGAATGTTCATTGAACCATTATTTTATAAAAGGAAAAGATTTTTATTGCTTAAATATTCCAAACTCGGGTTGGATAAATAATTATGATTATGTACAGTCTGTGCAGTCTGTGTAACCATTAAACATGCAATAGAATTTTTGTTGTTGTTGTTTTGTGGTGCTGGGGATGGAAACTGGGGACATTCTACTTTTGAGCTGCACCTCCAGCTCTATTTTATTTTTTATTTGGAAACAGGATAGAGTCTCACAAAATTACTGAGAACCTTTCTAAGTTGTAAAGGCTGGCTTGGAACCTGTGATCCTCCTGTCTTAGCCTCCCTAGTACTAGGATTACAGGCAAGTGCCAGTTTACTCGGCTACAGTAGAATATTTAATGACATAGAAAATTGATTGTGATGTAACAAATGAAAAAGACAACAGATATATAATCTTCATTTATGAAGGAAATATATATGTAAGGAGATGAAAAATATACATATATCAAATATATTAACTATTTAGCAGTGGGATTATAGGTGACTTCTCTTTGTGCTAATCTATATTTGCTACAGTGTCTTATTTCCTTTTTATAAGAAAATTGTTATTTTGTTAAATTAAAAAATTAGTGAGAAGCAAATAATTGGAAGAGCTGTGTTTTTTTTCTTTTCTAGGCCAAATAGGTATCTCCTCTTTGACCTGGTGAAGTACATCTTTGCAATGGCTCACAGATCTTACCTTCCATATCCCTTGCCTCGTTTTGCCTATCGGTGAGTAAAGTGCTTTTGCGCACCTTCTGAAAAAGAACTAACTTGATATATTTATTCCTAACACCCGCCCTCCCTACGGGGAGGGATCCCCTTTACAATGAAGGGCCAGTCTCTGAACCTCCAAGGAGGAAGTTTCCTGGTATTGTGAAATTAGCCTAAGAAGAATCGAGGTGTCTAAGAAAGGGAAATGTTGATTAGTGCATATGAGATCAACAGTATTTGTTCATACATTCTTCTAATTCTCAAGGTAGAAACCTCTGTCTGCTTGGCAGATTGTGTAAGAGAGCAGTCAGAGTTTTGTTACATACCACTCACCCACACATGGGAAAGGCCATTTTTCATTAAGCCGTTCTGATTGTGTAGTTGAGGAAGGGAGCCAGGCTCATTCAGACTTGGCTTGTGGTTGCCTTTTCTTCCTTCCCTGCTTTTTGGTTCAGTTCTTCCCTTTGTGGGTTTAAAATCTTGGACCTATCATGCCACATGCTGTGGTCTGGTCAGGGAGGTTTTTATGTCCACTTTGTCAGAGGCTGATTTATAAACCAACATGACATTCATTCATTCAACAATATTTACTGAATGCCTAGTATGTCTCAGGCAATGTAGTAGGTACTCCAGGATGTTACAGTCAGCCCTCAAAAGGCTTGTCACTTCATTTGTCTGTTGACAGATAATTTTACTCAGCCATAAAAAAGAATGAAATTATGTCATTTGCAGGGAAATAGATGGAACTAGAGAATAAGTGAGATTAGCCAGTCTCAGAAAGTGAAGGGTTGTTATGTTTTCTCTCATATGTGGAAGCTAAGGAGAAACTGGGAAACAAAGGGGACTTAAGATGAGGTGGGGAGGGGCAAAGGGAGACTTGATGAAGGAAACAGTTCAAATAATGCTGTGTTCATATAAAGTTTTCACTACCCATCTCAGTGCTGTGTGTGGGGAAGGGGAGGGATCCAGAGGGAAGCACACCAGCGCTGTGTGTGTACGTGTGTGTGCTTCTATCCCTCTGAACTTCACTGTGACGTATACTTACAATGTACCAGTAAAAGTATTTTTTTAAAAAAGCTTGCAGTCTATAGGGGTATTAGAAAAGTAGGCAAGAAGGCTGGTGGTGTAGCTCAGTGGTAGAGCATGTGCTTAGCATGCACAAAGTCTTGGGTTCCATCCTAGCACAGAAGGAAGAGAGGAAGAAAGGGAAAGAGGGAGGGAGGAAGGAAGGAAAACAATTGGAATGCAGCCTGATGATAGTACTTGTTGAGAATGCTCCTTTTCCAGGCTGTTTTCTTCCGTTCATTTAATATTCATAGTGACTAAAAAGTAGGTAGGAAGAGTGTATGGAGGAAGTCAAAGGGGGTGGGGGGCACAGGATCCTGGAGAATGCTTCCACTGATGGGCCAGTAGAGTACCAGAAACGTGCCAGTGAGCCTAACGAGAGGGATCCGACGGCTGAATGGCAAGTGGGAAGAGTTTGGAAGCCTAGATCCCACGGGGCAGGGAGGTTTCAGGGAGAATCGATGCCTTGGGAAGGGCAACATGGTGTTCAGTTTACCTCTGTATCCTCAGCACCTAAAACCACACCTGGCACATGGTGGAGTCAATTAAGATAAAAGACCAAAAGATAGACACAAATGACCAGTAAAGTCACTTGGAAACAGCAGCTTCAGTGTGGTGGAGGTGACCTGTTAGTTTAGAACCAGAGCACAGGGGGCTGGTTTTTACTTTTTTTTTTTTTGTGCTAGGAATTGAACCCAGAAGCGTTCTGCCTCCGAGCTACACTGAATTACAACATGTTTGCCTCAAATCTGCAATACTCCTGCTTCAGCCTCCCAAATACTGGCTTCATAGATGTGGGCCATCGTCCCTGGCTTAGAGATTACACTTTCTGCCTTGCGTACCACTCAACTTGTCCTGCATCCTTAACAATACTGTATTTGGATGTCTGAGGCCTAGATGAGACCACAATTCAGACTTGAGTGTTACATTGTTTTTATTTTCTTTGTTCATTGGCAAGATCATTTTAGTTTTTAAGCTCCATTTTCTCTTTGGAGAACAGGGTGTGTTCTCAATTTCAGCAGTCAGCTGAGTTTTCTTGTAAAGGAAATGGTGATTCAAAAGCAGAGATAGCCTCACAGATTGTGGAGCCAGGTTGTTGGTTGTTTTCTTTAAAAAACAAAACAGTGAATTCCTCCCTCTACAGCAGCCTCTCTTTCTGGGGATCTTAATTGAGTAGCTTAAATACCGGGAATACAGATGCTTACCCATGTGCCATGCATGCTCCTTTTTCCAGGTTGGTAGCAAGATTCTTTGAAATGAGTCCATTTGAGCCCTGGACAACAAGGGATAAAGTGGAGCGGGTAAGTCTGGGTGTTATTAACATCAGCCTAGGCAGATGTTGGCCAGAGAGCTACAGAAATGTAGAAATCAGATTAGGTTTTGTTGGCTTGCTTGGAACATTGCTGTGTTCTTGTGTGTCTGATATTCCTTCCAGCGAATATCAGCCCCTCTACTCACACACTGAAACTAATGCCCACTGTGCCTGCTTCTAGAGAGGATACCAAATAAAATAAGTAAAAATACTGTACCAGGCCTACCTTTGAGGTGCTGTGGACCTCGTTTTGATAAGAAGCAGGCACATTGTTCCCTGAATATTACCTAGAAGCTAACATGTAGAGATGATGTGAAAATAGTCCTTGGGAACAGACGTGAATGTGCAGCTGTCATTCTTCCCTCCGACAGGCTGTGTCTAGAAAGCTGAGGCCACTTCTGTGATGTCCCTCCATGTTGAAACACTGGCAGGAGACCTGACTGACACCTTATTTTAACACCAAATGCCCTTTACATTGATGGTTGAGGAAGTACTGGGACAGTGGGCAGAAGGGGTTTGGTTTGGAGACTGCCTTTGAGCCCTTGCTTGGTAAAAGAAGTGCAGACTTGGGGGTGGGCAAGATGAGGGAATCAGCGCTGTTCTAGATGTAGAGTGGTTTGATGTCTCACAGTTCATCCCCCTTCCTAAATAAGATGGGCATTGTTTTTAATGTTAGAGTGAGCATTAGTCTGCCAGGTTTAGTATAGTTGGAGCAAAAATGGTTAGTGGGTTATCTCTTAATGGGAAGGAACAGATGCTACATGTTCTCCTCAATTCAAAAGTTAAACTGCAGCAGAAGGCCTGAGTTCAGAGAACAGGGGACAGCTGGGGAAGGGACTTCCTCTGCTTTAGCACCTGTTTCATTTCTCCACTTCCTCTTAAGGCACCCCTGGCCAGTGTGGTGACTTGTGCGTCCCTGCAGAAGATTTAGCTGTGTTCGAATCTGTATATAGATGGGTTCATCCAGCGCCAATGTCCTGTGCTCATGGGAAGGGCCAGGGACTGTGATCTGATGTTCAGTGATCTTCACTTTTTCAGTGATCTTCACTTTTTCTTTTTTTTTTTTTTCTCCTTAAGCCCTCTTTCTGTGTTCTACATTTTTTCTTTTCTTTCTTTTTTTTTTTTTTTTTTTTTTTTTTTTTTTTTTTTTGCATTTTTGTTGTTGTTTGAACCTGGGGCCTCATGCATGCTAGGCAAGTACTCTACTGCTGAGCTACAGCCCTGGCTCTTTTTAATTTTATTTTGAAACAGGATCTCACTAAGTTGGCCAAGTTGGCCTCGAACTTGTGATCTCCCTGCCTCAACCTCCCCATTAGCTGGGATTACTGGCATGTGGGACACATCCAGCTATGTTCTACTTTAATTGAGTTCCGCTAATCTCAAATTGCCATGTGTTCTTTGAAAGCACTTTAGTCTCGGTAATGTGATCCAGGCCAGCATGAATGAATGTTTGCTAGGGTAGCACTGTGTGTTCTTGGCCAGTTTTCAGCATTCTCTCTGGTCCTTTGTTTATTCAAAGATTCACATCACAGACAAGATGTTGCCTCAGCTTCCTGGCTTAGAAGACCTTGGTATTCAGGCAACGCCACTGGAACTCAAGGCTATCGAGGTGCTGCGGCGTCATCGCACCTACCGCTGGCTGTCCTCTGAAATTGAGGAGGTGAAGCCCGCAAGGACCGTCAACTTCTAGTGCCGCCCTGGTTTTGGGCGTCATGGCCAACAAGCAGCATACAGTCTTTAGAGGCTCCTCTACACAGTGAATGAGATTTCTCTATTAAACATCTGAGGTTAAGTTCTGCAGCATTTTCTTTCTTGATTTATAAAATAAGAAATCCCAGGGGTTGAGGGTATAGCTCAGTGGTAGAGAATATGCTTAGCATGTTCAAGGCCGTGGGTTCAATCCCCAGCACCAAAAGACAAACAAAAAGAAATCCCAGCCGCTTAGAACTTGAGTATAATTTTAAATGTATATATTTAACAGGTGATGTATACCATTCTCTGAAATGTTGGCCACATTTCCCTATGTCAGGCCACTTCTAGAAGATCAGGCCCCCTCTTCAAAATATTGTGATAATCCCAGGGGATATATGATTGTGTTTTAGTCACCAATTTAAATGGGGAAATATACACTGTCCCATAGCTAATATGAGTTTATTCACACTTAAAATGTTTTAGAATTTTAAAGATGTCTATACACTTTTCAAAAACAGTGGTATGTGTATTTAAAAACTATCTGTAGAAGTGAATTTCATACCCTTGCAGTAACTGCACAGTTGTCCTGGATCTGTGGTATCTGAAGCCTCCTACCCATGCTGTTAGGACCATATCTGAGTTATCCCATACATTTGGTAAAAAAGATGTCTCAGCCTCTTTTTTAATAATGCCTACACTTAGAATCTAGGATTGTGTGTGTGTGTGTGTGTGTGTGTAAGTTGTTAATATTGCAGCCAAGATCCAGATGAACAATTGGTTTAGTGTTGGCAAATCCTTAAGTACAGTATCATTAAAAACTCATAATTTGTAGCCGGGCGTGGTGGCGCACGCTTGTAGTCCCAGCATTCGGGAGGCTGAGACTGGAGGATCCGGGTTCGCGGCCAGCCTCAGCTACCTAGTGAGGCACTCCGCAACTTAGTGAGACTCGGTTTCAAAATAAAGAATAAAAAATAGGGCTGGGGGTATAGCTCGGAGGTAGAATGCCTCTGAGTTCAATCCCCAGTACCGCAAAAAAAAAAAAAAAAAAAAAAAAAAA